>JAODAL010046303.1:0-31066 GCA_025379985.1 Phyllomedusa bahiana | reverse complement strand
CAGACCTACAGAATCCATTTAGAGACCCGGTTTGAGTGATCATACACTGATTAGAGGTATATACACTCTATCATTACATATTATGATGCATTCCAGTTGGAACAAATGTATAGTAAGCAGAGGAATATGTTGATATGACCATAAAATTAATAAGTACTATAACATGGATTTAGTTGCCCTCTATTAATATTCTGCACAGAACCTGTTGCATGAAACAGTGATATATCATCCCCTTTGCTTTCTATGCTACATGGTATCTATTCATTATGTGGAAGGAAACATCACACAGAATACACCAAAGTGTTTGGTTCTAGTAACAATATAAGGGTTAATATCTAATAGAGTAAATGTTGACAAAGCCATGTACAAATAATTTGCTAAAAATTAACATTCTTATGTAGAGGAATTATGATGCATATTTTGTAAAGCAGAGGTAAAAAATCAATACAGCTTGTGTACAGTGAGTATTCCACAGCTACATTGATGCTATCAGCTGGCTGCACAGTCAATTCTGCAGGGAATATGCATCAAAACACTGCCATCCTCCTCAAGACAAACAGCAAACATTTACATCTATGTCAAATGACATCAGCAGTGGGGTTATAAATCATGTTCGTCTTTCTCTTTTATTCAGAGTAAGTGTTTTGTGAAGGTTTCTAGATCATTGCTGTGACACATTGTCAGCTCACATGGCTGGATTACTGTAAAATAACCCTTTGTGGTCACAGTTAAAGGGGTTGTCCAGATTAGAGAACCCATTTTTATACACCCTATTAGGAAATTCTGAGTTAAAGAGGAACTGTGGTTGTTCCTAATATGACAATGTTAGTAAATACCAGTGTTCCCCATGAAATAACAATTCTGGAGCATCTTCTCTTGTAACTCTATGTTGTGCTAGTATTCTGTTACTCCTTCTAGAAATGTATTACTGCTTGCCAATTGAGGGTGTGCCCCTGCAAAGCCTGACATTGACCAATCAGTGCTGACAGAGTCAATATGTGCAGGGACATGCCCCTTTGAAAACTGGAATGGTAACATCCATCTGACAACAGGAAAGGGCAGAGTTAAATAGGGTCAGCGGTCTGTGATCACCAATCACCAGTGTACTGGCCCTTTAAATACAACAGAGACAGCGCGCGTGCCGACAAGCAGTGACATTGGGAATGAGGACAGATGAGTAGCCACACACCGGGTTGGAGCTGCGAGTGCAACCACGGTCCGACAAGCCGGTCGTGTCACCGCCCACAACTGGGGAAAGGGTTGGCCTGCTACCCAGAGTGAACCATCAGAGTGAACGGAGTCTTGATGGTAAAGACATTGGCAATATTCACCAGATCTTTGTAGCCCCAAGGATATCATTCTTTCTGGAAGCAGTTGGAATAAGTGTGGGTGGTTTTGGTATTTTCAGGGCTATGGATATTTATTTTATATGTTGTATTTTATTAATAAAATGTCTGTTGTGGCCATATTTATCCAATCCCAATCCAATGGTTGGGAGGTTTGGATATTTTTGGGATGTTTTTTCTTTGTCCTAGGCAGTGGCCTAGCTATAGGGGTGAAAACTGTCGCACTTGAGTTAGGATGGCCCACAGAGTCCCTTGCCACACAAATGCATCGCTGGGTCTATGTGACCCAGCAGCCACTGCCTGCACAGTGCCAGCAGTGGCTGATGCAAAGCATCACTGATACACTGATACCAGCTGCTTAGCCCACTGAAGGCAGCGGTTCGATGTAATAATGTTATTGCCCTGCTGCCTCTATTAAGCGATAAGCCTACGCCTAAGCTTGGGGCCTAGTAGATGCTGGAATTGGCATCCCAGAGCGTTCTCTGGATTCAAAGACAGGTGTTCAGTGGGGGAACAAAGGAGAGTATAATTATTGTTTTTTTTGTTTTTTTTTCTAATGTGGTGATGGAATACCTGCCTTCCTACTGAAAGAAATCCTTACCTACTTCCTTACTTGAAGAGGTCCTATCTACCTACCATAACGGGCCCTCTCTACCTGCCTAACTACTAGAAGAGGTCCTATCTAGCTTCCAACCTACCATAAGGGGCCCTATCTGCCTGCCCACCTACTAGAAGAGGGCCTATCTACCTGCCTACCTATTGGAAGGGGTCCTACCTACTTACCTACCTACTAGAGGGGGCTCAAGCTACTTACATACCTACTAGAGTGGGCCCTATACTGAAGGGGGACTTTACTTTCTTAATAGAAAGAGTCTTCCACTTATCTGACTACTTTTTATCATCTACCTAACAGGAGCGTCTACCTAGCTGCCTTTTTTTTGGGGGGGAGGGGCGGGACTGGCTGCCTACTATATGGAGTGTGTTCCTACCTACTGGTGGCATAGCCAGGGGGCCCTATAATCGGCTGGGCGAACTTTTAATGTTTGGTTTACAATTACTGTGAGGGGCACCAAAGGGGTATTGTTACTATTTGGGGCACTATGGATGGGAAGCTTGTACAAAGGTGGGAAGACTAACATGTTTGTGTGCTAAATTCTGCAGGTATGAGTTGTGGCCAGGAGAAGACGCCATGATGGTCTGGAGTGGATGAAGAAAAAAAAGATGAAAAAGACAACTCCAGACATACCTTGACGCCTGTTACATTTGGTGCAGAGCCTTTACACTGTTGTTTCCCAATTATGGTCACTGTATGGGGGAATATGCAGTCTACAGAGCCTGTGTACAGGTCTTTCCATATATGGTATGTATGGGGGTAATAATGGTCTTTTCGTAAAGTTTATATTCAGAAAACTATGTGGATTTATTTAGTTTTTATTGTTGGGGTTTTGTTGTCATGGTTGGGGTATTATTTGGGCCTTTTTATTGTTTTTATTGGGATTTTTTGTTTTTGGGTTTTAATGGGTTTGTTCGTAACTTATGGTGGTATTAGTACTACATAGTGGTGGATTCGGTGACCTTGATGGTTTTTTTTGCCATGTTACGTTTTGACCAGAAGAATACAGATTGCATGTCAACTAAACCCAACAAAAAATTTAAAAAAAAAAAAAAAACCAAATTCATTGTTTCCTGTTTAACCCCAAAAAATTTTTTTGAGAGTATGGGGACAAAGGGAAAAAGACCTTTTGGCGTATAACCCGTTTTTTCTTTTTCCCCCTTATTCCTTCGTCGGGACTACTGCAACCCCCTGTTAAATGGGTTCTCCCTCTCCCCAAAACTCCCCCCCTTTTTCAATCTGCCCTTTAATGGCAGCACCCAGGCTTTCTTTTTTTTCCACCGTTTATACTGATTGCCTTACCCTGTGTCAGTCATGCCCCTGGCTACCTATTCTTTTACAAAATTACTTTTTAAATCATCAGTTCACCCTTTTAAAGCTCCCACAGTGTTGTCCCCCCTAATCTCCCCCCTAAATCTCTTTTCTAACACCTCCCGGGTTGCTCTCCGCTCGCTGATGATATTGATTACTTTCCTAAATTTCCAAAACCCCCCATTCCGGGCTCCAAGTTTTCCAACACGTGGGCCGCCAATTTTCGGGAAAACAGTCCCACGGACGATCAGGAATTTCCCACAACCCCTCTTAGTTTTAAGGGGCCCCCTGAAAAAAACATCTTTTCGCCGGGCCCAAACCAAAAGTTCCCTAACTGCTATCACAAATTTGTCACCCTCCCACGGGCACTCACGGCCCTTTTTTTTTTCCCTGTATTTAGATGTTTGTAAAGGGGGGCCCAGGGTCCCCAAAATTTTTTTATTGAAAACCACCCCCTTTTATTTTAACGGGCTGGCCATTTTTAAACTGAGCACTTTTTTCCCCTTTTTGGTCTCCCCCTTAAACCATACTAGATTTAAGCTTGCGGCAGGGTCTCTTCCTGGGGGTTAATTTGAAAAGTTTTTTAATGTGTAATGTCTGTATGTGCACCCCCCTAAATTAAAAAATTTGCTATTAAATAAAAAAATTATTTTTTATTAAATTAAAAAAAATTTTCTTCTATTAGACAAAACCCCCTTTTAAAACTGTCATGCCAATTAAAGGGAAACCCGTTGTTTAAAAATAGTGGTCCAAAAAAGGGGTGTTGTCTGGAGGTAGAGGGGCCCAAAGCTGCAGTTTTGCACAAGGGCCCACAAGTCTTTTTTTTAGCTAGCCCCTGGGCCTAGGTTTTGGGGGGTTTCACAGGGTCTTTTCCCCCATTTTCACAAACAATCATTTCTTTTGATCCCGGGATTGAGATGCTTCATGTCCCCCCGGTTTGGGGGTTTATGAAAAGGGAACCAAATCTTAACTGATGGTTTTCACCATAGATTACAGCTGATGATTGCAAGGGGTTGCTGCAGGAGGACACTTTCTAATCAGCTTACTGTCAAGGGATTGTTTAAAGTGAAGAACCTATTTAACACAACATAAATCCAAAATTCAGCACTTTTCAAACAGTACTGACATATTTACTTTCATATCGCCGAACAAACATCATGTTCTCCTAAAACTAAATTTCTGGCTACGCTTAAATGGTTTGTTGTGTTTTCTCAGTCTATAGAACGTGTAATCAATACAGACAATAAATTAGCTCCAGGAGCTGCATCATAAGCTTAAGTATGAAGCTCAACCCTGACGTTTCTTGGACCATTTATAAATATTTATGTGTATTGCAGTGAAACAGTGAGTTATTGTGCTGTGGCTTAAGCCACGGTATCTAAATAGAGCATTTAATAATTCTGATTATTTTATGTCCACTGGATCAGAGTAAATTGAGTAGGAAATTATTAGTGTATAAAGCAATACCATGCAACTACACTACTCTAATCCACAACTACAGAGCTCGTTTTTTGCACTGCAATTTCTTTTCTTGTTTGGTGTTCCCAATACGGATAAATGATGTTATATTTTGATAGACTGGACTTTTACCAATGCAGCAATACCAATTATTTATAGCTTTTTTTAAAGTAAAATGGCAAAATGGGAGAGTTCTGAAATTTAAATATTTTAAATTTTTTCTTATATTTTGAAAACTTTTTTTTTACTTGTACATGCAGTCTCTCTATCGTACTTGACCACTAGTGGGCACAATCGCTTGAACAACGTTCTGCCAGGCAGTAACATGATTAACCTACAAAGATATATGTGTCTGGGATAACGTGAAAAAACATATGTACAGAACCAATAATATACAAAAAAGGGCTACCCACTCAGATATAATAACACTGTCCACTGTCCCGGGTCGCAGGGGCGCCCGTGCCCCTGCTCCCAGCGGAGCCCCGTCCCGCACGTCGGGTTCGGGGTCCGCTCGTGCATCGGCCCCCTCCAGCGCTCACTTACCTGGCCACGCTCCTGCTCAGTCTGTGTCCGGCTCCCAGCGCGTGCCCGCCCCTAGGGGCGGGCACGCGCCGGCAGTTTGAATTTAAAGGGGCAGTGCGCCGGTAATTGGTCATTGCCGGGCACTGCTCCTATTTATGTCCGGCCTCTTCCTGGCGGCCCTCGCCGGATCCTTAGTGTATGTTTCCTAGGAGAAAGCTGTCCAGAGAGTTCCTGTTTGCCTTACCGTGTACCGACCTTCTGCCTACGTTTACTGACCACGAACCAGAGCCGCCTGTCCTAACCTTCTGCTTGTCTACCATCTACGAACCCGAGCCGCCTGTCCTGACCACCTGCCTCTCCCCGACTACGAGCTTGCCTTCTGTTCCTGTACCTTGCCTTGGCCACCACCGCAGGCAAGCCCCGCTAGTGGTAGGGACCTGGTGGAATCCCGCCGCAGCAAAACCATCCCGCTTTGCGGCGGGCCTGGTGAATACCAGGACCCACTTAGATTCCACTACCTGGTGTGGGCTTACGTCATCGCCTGCGGTGGTCCAGTGGATCCACCTCCAGACCGTTACAGTAGGATCCGGCCATGGATCCCGCCAAGGTGTCCTTGCCAAGTGTTGCCAGCATCACCACCGTCGGGGTCAAGCAATCGCAACGATTGCGCAGCATGGCACAGCATCATCCCATGGTGCAGCAGTCATCACCGTTCAGCTGCAACCACCAGCCATCTCCAGTTGTTTCCTGCCTAGCGGTTCCTGTGGCTCCTAGGGACCCAAGCTTCGGCTGTCAACTCCCATCCAAGTTCAGCGGTGATCCGAAACTATGCAGGGGGTTCATCGACCAATGCTCTATGCACGTGGAGCTGATGGCCGAGAGTTCCTGTCCGAACGTGTGAAGGTGGCTTTCGTGGTCAGCCTCCCCTCCAGGAAGGCCCTGGCATGGGCTACACCGCTATGGGACAGAAACTATCCAGTGACGGCAGATCTACAGTCGTTCCTCAGTGAGTTCCGCAACGTCTTCGAGGAACCAGCCCGTGCCTCCTCCGCTGAGACAGCCCTCCTCAACCTACGCCGGGGGACCTGTCTGTTGGGGACTACGTGGTACAATTCCGTACGTTGGCCTCTGAACTATCATGGAATGAGGCCGCTCTGTGTGCTACTTTCAAGAAAGGACTCTCAAGCCGAGTGGTAAGACGTCTTGGCGCTAGAGACCTCCCGTCTTCCCTCAGCGACTTGATCCGGTTAGCGACCCGCATCGACGTACGCTTCAATGAACAGGAGGTGGAGCTTCTGCAGGAACGTCAGTCAGCCCAACTTTGCCGGTTTCCTCGCCTGGCACCGGTTGTTCCAGTGCCTCCTGCGCCACAGCCGCCAACACCCACCGACGAGCCCATGCAGATTGATCGGGCTCGCCTCTCTAGCGAAGAATTGGCCAGCGGCGGCAAAAGAACTTGTGCTCTTACTGTGGCAGTCAGAGCATTTTCGGAGGAATTGCCCAAGCGCCCCAAGCTTTGCGGGAAACTCCCGCACCTAGGATCTGTGGAAGAGGCATTCCTAGGTGCAACCTCCTCCTCTCCACGCCTGTTGGGTGCCTGTGCAGGTCGTGGTCAGAGTCTGGTATCACGTTCAGGTTCCGGCGTTTCTGGATCGGGCTCCGCGGGAACTTCATCACCAGCCTCTAGTGAAGCTAGTATCGGCTTCAGTGGTACGTCTGGAGAAAACGCTTTGTCATATCTGTCAGCGGGGAGTGCTTAGCGACATCATCCAGTTCGTCACCAAGCACTGTCCCTCCATGTGGGGGCTCTGCATAAGAAAGAAATCGCCTTCTATGTGTTGCCTCGCTCCTGGTCGGCGATCCTCCTCGGACACCATGGCTCCACTCTCCTATCCTGGACTGGTCTACTGGAGAGGTGATTCGTTGGGGTCCCAGCTGTCGGGGGTGTTGTTTGGTGGCACCTCGCCCGGTGCTTCCCTGCTCTCGCTTAACCCTACAGGAGCCGCTGCCCGGGCTGCCGCCCGAATATCTGGAGTATGCCGATGTGTTCTCCGAGAGACAAGCTGAGAGTCTTCCGCCGCATCGTCCATACGATTGCCCGATCGATTTATTGCCGGGTACCAGTCCTACCCAGGGCCGAGTCTACCCTCTGTCGGTTCCTGAGACTCAAGCCATGTCCGAGTATATCCAGGAGAATCTCCGGAAGGGGTTCATCCGAAAGTCCTCGTCTCCCGCTGCCGCGGGGTTCTTCTTCGTGAAGAAGAAGGACGGTACCCTCCGTCCCTGCATAGACTACCGGGGCTTGAACAAGATCACAGTAAAAAAACGTTACCCATTGTCGCTGATCACAGAACTTTTTGATCGCCTGCAGGGCGCCAAGATTTTCTCTAAGTTGGATCTGAAGGGGGCCTACAACTTGGTCCGAATTCGCAAGGGCGATGAATGGAAGACGGCCTTCAACACTAGGGCTGGGCACTTTGAGTACCTAGTGATGCCCTTCGGACTGTGCAATGCTCCCACCATCTTTCTGGAGCTCATGAACGACGTCTTCAGGGATCTTCTCCACACCTGCCTGGTGGTCTACCTTGACGACATCCTGGTGTTCTCTCCTGACCTTGAGACCCACCGCAGCCATGTTCGTCAAGTACTGAAATGCCTTCGGGAGAACCACCTGTATGCCAAGCTAGGGAAGTGCCTTTTCCATCAGACTAGCCTCCCGTTTCTGGGGTATGTCATCTCTGACCAAGGCCTACAGATGGACCCAGCATAACTGTCTGCCGTGTTGCAGTGGCCACGCCCAGTCGGGCTGCGGGCTATCCAGCGATTCTTGGGCTTCTGCAACTACTATCGCCAGTTCATTCCTCACTTCTCTACGCTGGTGGCACCGATAGTAGCCCTCACCAAGAAAGAAGCCAATCCACGCAGCTGGGTGGTCGAGGCCGAGGAGGCGTTTTCGAAGCTCAAGTCCTCCTTCTCTACAGCCTCTATCCTTGCACGTCCGGATTCCGTGAAACCCTTCATACTGGAGGTGGATGCCTCATCGGTAGGAGCCAGAGCAGTTCTTACGCAAAAAGAACCTACAGGTAAGACTGTAACATGCGGCTTCTTCTCCAAGACGTTCTCATCGGCCGAGAGGAATTACACGATTGGCGACCGGGAGCTACTAGCCATAAAATTGGCCCTGGAGGAGTGGCGTTATCTGCTGGAGGGCGCCCGTTTTCCCATCCGTATCTACTCGGACCATAAGAACCTCCAATATCTGCAGACGGCTCAGCGACTTAACCCACGCCAGGCTAGGTGGTCGCTCTTCTTCTCCCGGTTCGATTTTCAGATCCACTTCAGGCCAGCCGAGGAGAATGTGAGAGCTGACGCCCTCTCCCGTGCCTCCGACGTGGTGGTTGAAGATACTCCCCCTGAACATATAATTCCCCCAGAACGTCTCATCTCGGCAGCTCCAGTGGACCTCCGGAAGGTTCCCCCTGGAAGGACCTATGTGCGCCCTGCCCTCCGCAGACGTATCTTAAAATGGGGACATTGCTCATTGGTGGCTGGCCATCCTGGCGCCCGAAGAACCTTCTACCTGATATCCCGGTTCTATTGGTGGCCAGAGCTTGAAAAGGATATCAAGGACTTTGTTTCGTCTTGTGACTCCTGTGCCCGCAACAAGACGCCACGTCACAAGCCGGCAGGTCTACTTCAGCCACTTCCCATTCCCACTCAACCCTGGACCAACATTTCGATGGACTTCATAACTGACCTCCCTCCGTCGTCTGGCAACACCATTATCTGGGTGATTACAGATCGCTTTTCCAAAATGGCGCATTTCGTCCCGTTGCCAGGGCTGCCATCTGCCTCCCGCCTGGCTGAGCTATTCTTCCTCCATGTGTTCCGGCTGCATGGACTCCCTCAGCAAATTGTCTCGGACCGGGGAGTTCAATTTGTCTCCAGGTTTTGGCGAGCCCTGTGCAACCAACTTCAGGTGAAGCTCGACTTCTCTTCCGGCTACCACCCGCAGACGAACGGCCAGGTGGAGAGGGTCAACCAGGTCTTGGGATGTTACCTTCGTCATTTCGTCTCGGCACGCCAAGATGATTGGGCCAATTTGCTGCCGTGGGCGGAGTTCTCTTATAACTCCCTTGAGTCTGAGTCCGCGGGGGCCTCCCCCTTCTACATCGTGTATGGCTTGCATCCCCGCCCTCCTCTCCCTCTGGTAACCTCCTCCGAGGTTCCGGCGGCGGACGCACTGGTTCAAGACATGAAGGCTATCTGGTCCCAGACCCGTCAGTTGCTGCTCTGCGCGTCCGAGCGCATGAAGACTCAAGCGGACAAGAGAAGAATCCCTCCTCCGGTTTTCTCTCCAGGTGAAAAGGTGTGGCTCTCGTCTAGATATGTCCGCTTAAAGATGCCGTCTCACAAACTGGGACCCCGTTTCCTGGGACCCTTTGAGGTCATCAGCCGCATCAAACCGGTAGCATACAAACTCCAGCTCCCTCCTACGATGAGAATCTCCAACGCGTTTCATGTCTCCTTATTGAAACCTCTGGTCCTTAATCGCTTTTCCCAGAAGGCCGTCCCTCCTCCGTCTGTGGCTGATGCGCCCAATGTCTTCGAGGTCAAGGAAATTCTGGGCATGAGGAGAACTAGGGGAAAGTAATACTTCCTGATGGAATGGAGGGGCTTCGGGCCCGAAGAGAGGTCTTGGGAGCCGGAGGAGAATATTCTGAACCGCAGCCTCATCCAGAGATTTCTTCGTTCCAGTAAGAGAGGGGGACCCAAGGGGTGGGGGAAAGGAGGGGGTACTGTCACGGACGCCCCTGCGACCACTGTCCCGGGTTGCAGGCGCGCCCGTGCCCCTGCTCCCAGCGGAGCCCCATCCCGCACGTTGGGTTCAGGGTCCGCTCGTGCATCGGCCCCCTCCGGCGCTCACTTACCCGGCCGCGCTCCTGCTCAGTCTGTGTCCGGCTCCCGGCATGTGGCTCCGCCCCTAGAGGCGGGCACGCGCCGGCAGTTTGATTTTAAAGGGGCAGTGCGCCGGTAGTTGGTCATTGGCCGCCACGGCAGGCAAGCCCCGCCAGTGGTAGTGACCTGGTGGAATCCCGCCGCAGCAAGACCATCCCACTTTGCGGTGGGCTCTGGTGAATACCGGGACCCACTTAGATTCCACTCCCTGGTGTGGGCTTACGTCATCGCGTGCGGTGGTCCAGTGGATCCACTTCAAGACCGTTACAAACCCATATATAAAAGTATCAAAAACTTTATTAAACATATACAATAATGTAACCATACCACTAAATTGTAAACAAAAACTATAAACCAAAATGATAATAATGCCCCCCACCCAGATAAAACAATGAATATACAAGCACGGAGGTCTAGGGTCACGTCCCAAAAAATTATTTATATAGATATATGCTATGGCATTATAACAAACAACCAACCTCCTGGTAGATAAATGCAAGAAATGTAATGTCCATGTCAATATAATGTCATATTACCATACCCTGGAGAAGGTGTCCGCCAAACAGAGTGATACTGCCAAATGCTCGTGACAACTAGACCTCCGTGCTGCCCCAGTAACATGGCAAATACAGAAACCTTCATTAGACTTCTGGCTGCCATCCCAACGCCATGACCTCGTTGCAGGGGGTCAATTGGGGGGGAACAATGCACTGTATCATTCCTCATTTATGAAGACACCATGACTGCGAACGCAATTCCGTCTAAAGGTTTAAACAGCAGAGACTGGACCTGGCTCTCTTCCCTGCTGCTAGTGGCAGGTGTCAGCTGTAATTTGCAGCTGGCACCTAACACATATGGAGAGGGCTAAGTGTGTAAGGCTATGTTCACACGGTGTATTGCGCCGCGTATAGTACGTGCCGCAATAAGCCGGGTTCTTTGGAAGCACACGCTGATCAGCACGTCTTTCTAAAGCACAGAGGGCCGACAGCCCGTCGGCGCCATTGACATGCATTGTTCGCGGCGCGTAATTGCCGCAAACAATTGACAAGTTAATTCTCCCCCCACGCGTACAATACGATCGTATTGTACGCGTGGGGGGATGACGCGTAACCCATAGCTCTCTAAGAGAGCTATGGATTGCTGCAATTGTGGCGCGCATTTCACCACTTATAACACGCAATACGCTGCAAAATACTCGGCGAAAAGCGCACCAAAATAAGCCGTGTGAACATACCCTATGGCTGCTCTATACATCCGTAGTGATAATAGGACGTATCTGCTCAGTTTCTCATCAGGATACTGGTGCAGAGTATTGAGCAGTGAAACTTCATGATGCAAACCTATTGGGCCACCTGTTCATTTAAAGCAATGTCAGAGTGAATTTAGAGAGAAATATAGGAAATGTAGTATGTGTTTATACCAGAAAAAGTGTCTTAAAATGCGGCAAAAAGTGGGAAATTTTGGCCCAGCATGTTGCTTACACATATATTATGGACTTAAGACATTTTCTGCATACTGCTAGATACAGGCACGTGGCTTAGCGAAAAGTGGGTGTAGCTTTGTGGGAAAGTAGAGGGGACCTAAGATGCAACATGCTGTGCCAAAAATGCACCAAAACTCTGTAAAGAGTAAGCCAAGAAAAGTCTGGATTTGCATCAATTTATGAATCAGCATGAGCCACTGTGATAAATCTGGCACATTTTTAGACTGCCTGTCTAAGTTTACGCTGTCCAAGTTTTAGACAGTGATAGTAAATGAGGGCTATGGTGTTTATAATGCACCCTCAAAGCGTGTTATTCAA
The DNA here is from genome assembly GCA_025379985.1 of Phyllomedusa bahiana. Classification (NCBI taxonomy): domain Eukaryota; kingdom Metazoa; phylum Chordata; class Amphibia; order Anura; family Hylidae; genus Phyllomedusa; species Phyllomedusa bahiana. Next base: position 19,056 of record JAODAL010046303.1, on the reverse strand, counting down.
AAGATGGTACAGAGACTGAAAACAAAGGGATCATTGATCACAGGCACAGACTGTTCAAATACAACACAGGACACAATTGATGACACAACTTCATTTGGAGCAGTCGCCTACGAAAACTCTAAGCACAGGAGACTTGGAGATCTTATTCAACATTTTAAAGAGCTTCAAAAGGGAAAAATTACACATGTATCATGTCATTCAGGAGCTCAAGTGATATGGATATTGATTCCAGGCGATTATTTAGGTATACATCCAACATGAAATTACTTCTGTTTCACCATAATGCTTGCTAAAACATTTAGGAATATGGCAATGCATCAAAATGTGTCTGAGAGAAAATGGAGATCACTTACAGCAGCGCATGTAATGCAATCGATTACACATACGTCGAGGTAAGTAGAATATCTTTGTGATTCAGATTCCTTCATCCTAACTGGAGATGCAAAAGAATATTCAAGGCCTATTTTGAGTGAATCTCCCTGTACATAGGATGCCTAGGACCTATATGAAACTGTGTACCACTAATATACTCAGTCAAGTCACATTTTTATGACCACTTCCTACTTTTGACATTGGCAACGTGTAGCCCATGAAGGAAGTTAGGTGTTGTAAGATGGCTTGGTGCAGGCTGCCTGCATACATATTACTTGTTGCTGTCAGTGGTGGATGGGGCCATTTATCATTTTCAAAAATCGATGATTATTGGCTTTCAAGCCAATGGTGGCAGCATTTGTAAAACTGGACCGTTTGTGAACTGTTCACGTGCTTCTGTGTTGAAAATGTATCATGAGTGTACAAATGGCACCATTGGGAATGAGTGATGTGGAAACTGTGAGTGTATCACGTGTAATTGATGGGAGAGATGAATGTTAGCTATGAAGGTGCGCCAATAGAGGAACGACACTGCAGTGGAGCAGCTCACCGCCAAAATGAAACAGGGCTACCAGACATGTCAAAAAGAACAGTTCAGTGAACCCTATTGCATGTAGGACTTCAAAGCAGACCAATGGTCACTGCACATCTGATAAACAATGAAACAGGTGAACGTTGGAGTGTCAGGCAAAAAACATCAGAGAACAAACAACCTGTGACTACTGCTGAAAGAACACAAGTTAGTGGTGGCAGCGTTATGGTCTGGAGAATGTTTTTCTGCCGTTCTCTGGGCCACTCATCCATGTGAAAGGATCTCTCAAACAATTTACATGTATATCCATAGATGCTGATTGTCTTCCCTGGAGCCGATGGGATCTTCCAACAAGATAATGCGACATGTTACATGACTAGAAATGGTTGGAAGAGTATGACTAAGGCTTCCAAGTACTACTCCGGCCCCTTAATTCCCCATACTTTAATCCAATTAACCATCCTTGGAACCACCTCAATTGTTATGCACCCTTCAGCAGCTGTGGGATGCACTACAGTCAGCATTGCTCCAGATACCTGTGACAACCTACCAGGACCTTACTGAGTCACTACCAGCCTGTCTAGCTGCTGTCCGTGCTGCACATGGCAGTTAATCTGGATATTATCTGGTGGTCCTAATACTCAACTGTTTACATTCTGTGTGCATATAACAGTAGTGCCTGTCAACAAGAAACCCAGTTGGGTTTGACAGATCAGAAGTATGATTACATGTTTTAACAGATTCCTATATGGTATGGTGTGTCACAAAACATTATTTCTCTTCTAATAATCAAATCTACTTATTGCCAAGTATGATTAACGTTGGCTATAATAGCACTTCCCAGTAAGATGAGAATAGCGGTAAGAATATGTTTGGAGTTGTTTCACAAAATAGAATGCTGCAGACCATATAAGTGAATTTATTACTGATCAGACACAATCAGAAGCAGATTATAAAGATTGGCTTTAGAGTTTCTTTTTCTTATTCACCTTGTTTAGACCGCTATGATTTCTTCCAGCTCCTTCTCACCTCTGCCATCCAGACCTCTTTGGCCCCCTAAAATGAATTTTAAAACAAGGCCCCAGAAATGAATTATAATATACTCTTGAATCTAGTGATAACACACTCTTAAGATTATAATGCACACTGTGTCAACCAAAATTATCAGTGGTCCCTAGAGTTAATTATAACACACATCTTACCCACTTTAATTATTTCCAATGCAGACCGTGCCCCCCTACATAAATTAGTATACATTGTTTCTCCTATAATTAATAAAACACACCATGGCCCTGTTGTTTTTTTTTTATAGATGTACACTGTAGCTCCAGTCCATGGTAGAATTATCAATTGGTTATCTTTAAATGCTGATCTAGCCTTTCCTGGCCAGGCCTTGCTTGTGCGGGAGAACACAGGCGGCTTAATCATGCAGCTTCCATCACAAGGAAAGTAATGAATGTCAGAGCTGGGAGTTGAGGACTCCTTTTCACCCGCCAGCATCTAGACACTCAATTGTATCCCTGTCCAATTTAAGTTGAATTCAGGGTCACATATCAGGAATATCTGTTCTCCCTGGTTTCCCAAACCTGTTTTTTTAACAACTGGTTCAAGAAGGTCAGAGAGACCTGGACTTTTAAAATACTGCAAAACAGGTGGCCGACATCACCATGTAATACTGCATTTCACGCATCCAGTTCATCCTTTGCTGATTACATAGAACCACAGGACACTGACTGCAGAAAAAAAAATGCATGGTTTATTTAGTCTACATTATATCATTTCATGTTTTAATTTTCCCTGGGCAGTTGTCTTCTGAAAGAAGGTTGTACATCTGGAAAAACTTCTTTAGAGTGTAATTAGAATTTTTGATGTTATATAAATGTTATAAACTTGGACATAACAAGGATAGGCAGGTCAATTCTGTTCTATGTTATATAAGCCTGAAAAGTCCAATGAACAAAGCTTTCCTTGCTTAAATGGGTTGTCCACCTCACTATAATGTAATTTAAATAGCTCCCAGACCACAAGCAAAATAGAAAAAAGTTATATTCACCTTCATCCAATTGCTTGGTTCCAATAGCTTGTCTCTCTGGTCTTCTGTTGACACAGGGTAACTTCCAATCACAGACGTCACTGCTGCAGCCGCTAATTAGCTACAGCACTCGTGTGCCACTAACTCGCATCACCATCCAAACAGTGATGTATGTAAAGGCATGTGACCAAGTGACAGCATGTCAACAGAAGTCTGTAGAGACACTGCTGGAAATGTGCACCGGAGGAAGGTGAATATAACTTTTCTTTATTTTACTTTCAGCCCGGGAACTATTTAAATGTCTTTTTAATGAATTGGACAACCCTTTAGTCATGAGTGTCATAAAAACAGCCCACATCTTCTGTACAGACCCATAGTATTTCACCCACAGCCTACTATTAGACTAATTCTGTAGATTCATATTAATCACATAGAAAAAAAAAATCTTGACATGCTCCACTGCATGCTATACCCCAGAACTGTTTCTAGCACAGCATGGTGCCTTACAGAAGCACCATATGGTGGCAGACTGAGTTCACACTGGTTCATAAGACACAACAGTAGGCACTTCATATGCTGCTGTTCAGAGTCTGTCCATACTGTATTGTGTATGAGCCCATCCCAATGTGCCCTGAGCTCTAAAATGAAACAACTGACTGCAAGAAAAAGTAAGATACATTTGCCATGTAAGCCACTGACTTTCTCTAATATTACTGCCATCTTATAATAGACTTCAAAAAGTATGGTATGTAGACAGGATCTATCAGTATATGTAGATAGCAAGGGGGATATTGGCTCAACAGAAAACTTAGGATGGTCTTTAATTCATTCATTGTACTAACACCACAAAGGACAAAGTGCTGAATGAATATGCTTAGCTAAGACTTTATGATAAGCCCTTTGCTGCACACTGTCACAGCACACATTTTCTGTGTGACTTGTAAGTAACCAAATCTTTTTACTACATAGATGCATTAGAGCACAGTTACTAAGATAGTAGTATACTTTTACTGATAATAGGGAAAATGTATTTTCTACTATTGTCCCCAAAATTTTTTGCATATGCTTATGGGTAAGGAACCATGGTGACACCTGCTGTTGATTAAGGCATAATACATAACTTAAAGATTGTCTAATAAAAAAAAAAAAGAGAATAAAACTTAGATGTTGATACAAAGCATTACTTGAGTAACTAGCAATAGCACATACATCAAGTCTATAAAGGTAGGAGGTTAAGAAAGCATAACACACTCTCATTGGCAAGAAAATAACGCACCCAGAAATGTTGGAATATTGCATAATTTGGCTTGCAGTTTTGTCCCAGACCGATATGTAAAAGATTAAAATAATTACAGGTGTGTTTTGATTAGACACTGGGTGTAACCACCAGAGGGCATAAAAGTTCTTCACCAACTGCCCTAAAAGAAATCTGTCAGAGGCTACTTTTTATAAGCATGGCTCTTGGTAAACGATCATTGACTGCTCGACAAGCCTTTATAACGTCCTCAAGAACATTTTGCCTAGTTGACAAAGTTTGACAGGGACATATCATAGAACTGGTCATTTAGATGAACGGCCCTTCATCTAGGCCATTCTGACCGGGATGTTAGGAGGTGTCAGTGTTGCAAACAGATTCCTGACAGCCCAGAGAGACCACCAGTAGAGAGAACCATAATAATAATCTTTATTTATATAGCGCCAACATATTCTGCAGCACTTTACAATATAGAGGGAATAAGCACAGACAAACCAGACATTACATTATAAAAAAGGTACTGACAAATGAGACACAAGGTGTGAGGGCCCTGCTCGCAAGAGCTTACAATCTATTAGGGTGTATGGGTGAAACAAAGGCTGACAAGTGCTTGGTTTACAATGGACCAGCCATGTTACATAAATATGGGGTAGTATACATAAAATGTGGATGAACCTGCCATCCCAACCATTACATCTATATACAGATAAGTGCCTGTAGGTGCCAAAGTGCAGGAAGTGACGAATCTGTGACAGAATTGGGGGGTTGACAATTAGGGATCTTGATAGGCTTGTCTAAGAAGATGAGTTTTCAGAGCGCACTTAAAACTGTGAGGGTTGTGAGTGTGCCTGATCACATGGGGTAACATGTTCCAGAGAACTGGTGCAATACGTGCAAAATCTTGGAGACGGGCATGGGTGGTTCGGATGAGTGAGGTGTGTAGTCTTAGATCAGTAGCAGAGCGGAGAGAGCGGGTAGGGTGGTAGACAGAGATAAGGGAGGAGATGTATGGGGGTGCAGCACTGTGGAGAGCCTTATGTGTGAGAGTGATGAGTTTATGTTGTATTCTGTACTGAATAGGCAGCCAGTGCAGAGACTGACACAGGGTAGAGGCATCAGTATAGCGGCTGGAAAGAAAGACAAGCCTGGCTGCTGCATTCAGGACAGATTGGAGAGGGGAGAGTTTACAGAGAGGAAGACCAACAAGTAGGGAGTTACAGTAGTCAAGACGAGAATGAATAAGAGCAACAATGAGAGTTTGAGTTGTTTCCACAGTGAGAAATGGACGGATTCTGGAGATGTTCTTGAGGTGCAGGTGACAAGAGCGGGCAAGGGATTTGATATAGGTGGTGAAGGTCAGATCAGATCAGATCTGATCTGATGACCAGCTCCCACAGTTTCCTTGTTCATCATCCAGAGGGGAGACCTTTATGAATCACCCCTGTCTCTGCCTATTTCTAGGGATTTGACAGAAGGAAATTTAGTGTCATGGTGCTGATAACATTTCCTGCCATTGACAGCCAGCTACTGTTTACAGTGGTTGTCGTGAATGGGAAACCTGTATTGCTATGGATTGGAACTGTATTGCTTTTGACGTCAAATCCAGATTCTGTTGGGGAGCCACTGACAGTTGGTTTTCAGTATGGAACTCTCTTGGTGAGTGCTTTAATTCTTCCTCTGCTCCAACTGTTGATGTAGTGATCAAGGGAGTCATCACATATGATAGTTGTCATATCTAGAACACTAACAACTATGCAACATGTGCAGGGCAAATTTATAGCTCATGCTGCCCTAGACTCCGAGACTTAATACGCCCCCATTTAGGACAGGATCACACACTGCAGTTATGATATGCTTAGATCACAGTTTTTGCCATGCTTTTCTCCCCAACAAAATTTAGGTAAAAAGTGTGAAAAAATGTGATCAGAACACAGCATTACTGTAATGTGTTAATCCCTATCCTGGCCATTAAACTCCCTAGATGGCATGATTAGTGTTGAGCGATTAGTATCGACAAAGTTGAAATCGGCACAGTTTTTAGGGTGATCGGATTTTTAAGCTCCTGCGATAATTTAGGTTAAAATCTGTGCATCATCTATTAAAATCGCGCCATTTTCGGCCCGCCGTCTTTTTGGGGGGCCACAAATCACTTACAGAATAGAGCAGGGTGAATGTGTTTGCACGTCATGACGGGTGTTTTAGGGTTTTTCTTTGGGCTAAAAAAAATCACTACCTCTTTTACATAAAACCGCCCTTCCCTGTTCGCCTCGTTTCTCTCAGCGTCTAAAGGAAAGGACGTGCGCTTGCTTGTGTCCAAACAGCCAGTGAAATTATTTTTTTCTTTAAGAAAAAAACCTCTATATTAGCTGTGATCCTTTACAATTTTTTTGATTAGAGATTGGAAGATTTTTATATAGTCAGGTAGAGAATTTTAAGGACATCTCCCCGTGTAAAGTCACGGGGGGGGAGCGGGGGGGGGGCCCCCGCGGCGAACACAGACAAGCTCTATAAAGAATACGGATAAAGTTCGCCAAGATTTGTGTAAAACATTGCATGCAATACCCTTATTATTAACAGTTTTCAAATTAAAATTTTTTTCCTGGATTTTGGGGACAGTTTGAACTTATGGAACACACTTTCTATAACCCCAGGTCTCTTTTTAGGTGAAAAAACCCACTTTTATTATCAGTATACATTTCAGATAGTGTTTCTTTTTCTTTTTTGCCCCAGCCCAAACCTTTGTTGATATATCCACCTTGCATTTAAAAATTTTAAATCCAGAAATTTTTATAGTCACACAGGTGAATTGAAAGGTCCCAAAAAATTTTTGTATTTACAATAGACAACTTTTAAAAAAGAATACTGGATAAAGTTCCCCAAGACTTGGTAGACATTGCACTGCTATTTTTATTTTTAACGTTTTCTTTTAAAATTTTTTCCGGATTTTGGGGCACCCTAATTATAGATCACATTTTTTTCTAGTAACTGCGGGGCCTTTGTTAGGTGCAAACCCCACTTTTATTATCAGTATCATTTTAGATAGGTGTTCATTTCAATTTTTCCCCCGTAAAAACCTTTGTTAATATCCCCCTTGCATTTAAAATTTGAATCCAGAAATTTTATAGTCACCACAGTGAATTAAAAGGGGCCAAAAATATCTGTATTTACGAAAAGACAAGCCAAAAAGAATACGGATAAAGTTCCCAAATTTTGGTAGACTTTTGGCACTGCAATAGCTTTTTTTAAACAGTTTTCTTTAAATTTTTCCTGGATTTTGGGGCAGCCTGAACTTATGGGAACACTCTTTTTAGTAACTGCAGGCCTTTGTTAGTGCAAAACTCCACTTTTTTTATCAGTATACTTTTTCAGATAGGTGTTCTTTTTAAATTTTGCCCATTTCCACCTTTTGTTGATTTTCCCCACCTTGCCTTTAAAATTTTTGAATCCACCTTTTTTATAGTCCCCAAAGGGTGAATTAAAAAGGTGCCAAAAAATCTTGTTTTATACAATACATAACAGATATTTTTTTTGATTTTGGGCCTACAGCTTTGTTCATTGAGGCAGTTTGCATTTAAATCAATACAGAAATTTTTATATCCCCACGGGTGAATTAAAAGGGTTTCCCAAAAAATATTTGTATTATACAATAATAACAGATACGTTTTTTTTTGACTTTGGCGACTACGGCTTTTTTTCAGAGGCGTTTGCACAAATTTAAATACAGCAATTTTTTAGCCCACAGGTGGATTGATAGGTGCCAAAAAACCTTTTTTTTTCCGAAAACTTTTCAGATACGTTTTTGACTTTGGCGCAGGCCAATTTGTTAAAGATCACTTTGCAGTTAAATTTTAAACCCCAAAATTTTTGTAGTCACCACAGGTAATTGATAGTCCCAAAAAATCCCTTGTTTTAAAACCAATACATTTCGATACGTGTTTTTTCACTTTGGCGCGGCCCATTTTTGTTGATACATCTATTTTTGCAGTTATATTTGAATCCAGCAATTTTGTTTTGTTTTTAGGGATTTTAGAATAGCGTGATTTGCCCTCTTTAATAAGAGACTTTCCAAAACCTTTTTATCCTTTTTCAAATTTTATATTTCTGAACATGGAGCGAAATTCATGGGAAGCAAACAAAGGGGGGTAGGACATGGGGGGTAAGGGACGAGAGAAGGTGCTCCCTTCCCGGCTGGCGACAACAGCATGCCAGCGGATGTCAGTTTAGGGCCGTAAAACCCGCATCGTGGGGAGGGCCCCTGAATCTCAGTAAAAACAGGTCACCAATCCCGTCCCTTTGTGGTTAATGCAACCCGCATCCAGCAGTCTTACCTCCCGTCCTCCCCGTCACAGCCAAAAATCATCATCAGCATCACACATCCGTCCACATGAACAGCCCCAAAAGCAAAACTCGTGACCCACCCCTGGGATTCCATTTCTAAAACCTTGATGACAAAATGCGGTTGAGGTCAGAAGGCATGTTAAAAAAATCAAGAGGCCAAAGAGGATATTTTTTTGCTCTGACCCCCAGTACGTGCCACAAGGAGGAAAAGGAAACCGGGCAATCTGAAAAATCCCGGGGGTCGGAACGCCTTGCTTCCCCCTTGCTTTACCCGCACTCCTGGGTGCAAATGTCAGGGCGCCCCAATCACCTTTTGATGAGATGATGATGACATTGCGGACCAACAGGGCTTTTCACGAATTTGTTGGAGCGCTTCATCACTGGACGAGGAGGAAGACGAGGGGGAGTGTCATACGGGTTTTTGCCCCAAAAAAGGAGAGGGGGTCGCAGAAGTCCGCTGATATGATTCCGCCGCCCCGGTCAGCCCAAACCCCGCTCCTCGCTTATCGCCGTCAAAAAGGGCCAGGGGCCCCTCAAACCTGGGCCCTTTTTTGACCAACCTTATTCACCCCCCGATTTCATTGCCCCCTTTGCCGTAAACGCATAAGTGAGGCAAGAACCTTAGGTGGTTTAAACCCCCCCCAAAAATTCTGTCCATGCAGCGAATGCTGAGTTGAAAGGAGGCAAAAACTTGGGCCAAAAAAGGCCCGACCGACGCCGGGGCTCCAACCATGCACACCCTCTATCTCCCCCCCTCCCTCCTCCCCGCCACCACCAGCGTTCCTATGCCCCCGTCTCTCAGAGTCATGAATCCCCGGGATCACCTCCGCTTCACCCCCCCGTCCCCCGAGACCCCCAGCACCACCAAGACCCTTTTCCCACCCCTTCCCTTCCGCCAGTTTGACGACCTGCACGCCGTACTGGCCAACTAGAAACCAGCCTTCTGCTTTAGGTTTGGGAGCAGAAGAAACACTTTAACCCAAACCATCTCAAAGCCCAAAACCTGAATGTCGGGATTGACGGCTTTTGGGGCCCTTGGAAATGTTGCCTTTCCGCTGTGGACACAGATGGGTTCCGCCACATCATGGCCCTTTGCCTGCCCCCCCAAAACCAGATTCCGAGCAGGCATTTCTTTGCAGAAAAGCGTCCCTGCCCTGCCACCACGTTCATCTAAAATTTTAAGCAGGTTGTCTCATCTGTGGCCGGAAAAGTCCATCTGACCACCGACACATGGACTATAAGCACGGCAAGGCCATATATCTCTGTGACAGCTCACTGGGTGAGCTGGGTGGATGTTTTCTGGGGGTGAACGGTGGCTCTCAGGCACGGCGCACGCTTTTCAAAACCGCAGGGATGGTGCAGGGTTCTTTCCCCCAAGGTCCTCTGGTGGCATCACATGCCCAGAGAAACCAGGCCGTGTTGAAATTAATCTGTCTTGGAGACCGTCCCCACACAGGTCAGGAGCTGTGATGGCTCTTCGCAACGAGACCGGCGCTGGCTGGGTGCCAAGAACCTTGTGCCAGGCAAGGTGGTGTGCGATAAACGGGCGAAATCTGCTGGCCGCCCTTAAGATGGGGTAGGCTGGAGACATCCCTTGCCTGGCACATGTCATAAACCCTTTGGGTCGTCCAAAATTTCTAAAGAGCTACCCGGGTCTGGACTGCCTGCTGAGGAAGGCTCGAAGTCAAAAGTTCGCACTTTGCTTGTCCCGCATGGCGCGTTGCAGCGTCAGCTGGGCCCTTTCCCCCGTCAACCGTCTCATTGTTGACGTGGCAAACACGCTGGAATTCCACCCTCCACTGCTCCAGTGATTGTGGCCCAGCACCCGCAATCCCATTACGCAGTACGAAGTGACATATGGCCTGACAAGCAGCGGTGCGGACCTCGGGGTGTTGAGCCACCGAGAGTGCAGGCAGGTGAAAGAGCTCTGCACCATCCTTGCCATTTTTTGAAGAAGCCACCAAAAATGATCAGTGGGACAATTCCCCTTGTCAGCATGAGCATTGTGGTGATCTTAGTTCTGGAACGATCGTTGGACACTCTGAAACAACAGGCCCCCGCCACCCGACGGAGGAGGAGACGGACACAGATGCGGACACGGAGCTTTCTCTCCGTCAAATTCCCACAGGGCCCGACAGTTTCAAAATTTAAATCGGTCTTCATTAGGCAGTGGTTGGGGGTCCAGAGCTAGTGCAAGGTGGCGCATCAGCTCTCAGGGTGCAGCATCTCAGGCAAGTCAGGTCTGTGTTGCAGCTGTGCCGGAGGCAGCGGAGGAGGAGGAGGAGGAGGAGGAGGTATTCCTAGACACCGATGTTACCGACGTCCATGCCTTGGAAAGAGGTTGGCGCGAATTTGAGGCGGAGGAGGAAGATGAGGAAGATCAGTTTGCTAGTGCCCCTCGACCCAGAGGCTTGGGGAAATCAAGGCTCCATCTCTCACATGAGTGTTTGGGAAGCTCCTTTTTCCTCCAACATGTCCTTGTTTTAAAAGGCCATCAAAATGAACAACAGTTACTGGGTGGCCACCCTCCTGGATCCCCGGTACAAAACAAAACTCAGCACTTTCTTTCCACCCACCCAAATAGAGAGTAAAATGCAGGAAATGGAGACCTTGCTGATTGATCAACTGGAGACATCTGTTGCGTTTGCTTCACGTTCCCCAAATGTCACGGTGGAACAACATCAGCGACGTGACAGCAGTAGAGTGCCAAGTAAGCGTAGCGGCAGCAGCAGGCAAGGTGGGAGAAGCCTAATGGGTGCCTCTGGCAATCTTTGTTTACCACCTCACCAACGCTGCATGCAGGGCACACATCCAACACACAGAGACCAGCTTAAGATCAAAGGTGCACGACTATCTGCGGTCAACACCGATGTTTTTGTATGTGTTTTGGACCCAATAGACTTCTGGGTACCCAAAAGGGACGACTGGCCCGAGCTGGCTCGTCACGCCATAGAGGTGTGGTCCTGCCCAGCAGCCAGCGTCATATCAGAGCGGCCCTTCAGCACAGCTGGAGGAGGCATTACTGACAAACGCATCCGGCTTTCCACAGATAAGGTGGATCGATTGACTTTCATCAAGATGAATCAGGCATGGATCTCTGATGATGTTGTGGCCCCAATTGCCGAGGTCACCGATTAGTTGCCGGTCTACTTCAAAATTCCTCTTCAAAAAAGAAATGGTCCCTTGAAAAATGTTTTTAAAAATGATAATTTCTTACTGCAATTTTTATTCTCTTTTCCCAACAGTTCATTTTGCTGGTTTTGCTGTGAGGAGACTGTAAAAGACAGCAAGGTTTCATGACAACACCGTATTCCATTTACTCACTTTAAACTTTAAAAAGTTTTCCCCATTGTCAATGGTTTTGAGGTCATGTTGCTGTGAGATACAGCTATAATTATGGTCCTTTGGAACAGAAATGTGGCTTTTAAGTGGCATTTTTTCCCTCACAATTTTTAATAGTGGCTGAGAAGTCATATTTATAATTTTTTGGGGTCATGTAGCTGTGAGATACAGCAGTAATCATGGTCCTTTAGAACAGAAATGTGGCCCTTTTAAGTGCATTTCTCCCTCACAATTTTTAATAGTGGCTGAGAAGTCATATTTATAATTTTGGGGTCATTAGCTGTGAGATACAGCAATAATCATGGTCCTTTGGAACAGAAATGTGGCTTCTAAGTGGCATTTCCCTCACAATTTTTAACAGTGGCTGAGAAGTCATTTTTAAAATTTTTTGGGTTCATGCTGCTTTGAAATGCGCAATACTACAGGTCCTATTATAAAAAATGTTGTTTCTAACAGACATTTGTTCTTCACAATTGTCCAAAGTGGCTCAAGGGTCATGCTTTGAATTTTTGGGGGCATTTTGCTTTGAAATGCAGTTATACTACAGGTCCTATTATAAAAAAATGTTGTTTCTAACGGGACTTTTTGTTCTTTCACAATTGTCAAGAGTGGCTAAAGGGTGATGGTGCTGTCACAAACAGGAATAGGTAGAACACTGTTAATGGACACATATTGCAAAATGACTTGTTTTTAACACAGCTATCAATCCCTGTATTGAGACAACCCATTTAATACAATTAAAAAAGAAAAAAAAGACATGGAAGGATTCCATCCATTTTAAAAATGTGTTTTCTAGAATTAAAACTACTAAAAAACTTGCATGTACAAAATGCTGGTAAAAAAATTCCTCTGAATTGTACAAGGGAGGTACAGGAAAACTTGACCAGATGTAGGTTATTCAGAGGACATGGAGTACGGACAGAAAACAAAGTACAGAGACAATTTCCTCCAGCACGTTGAGTAAAATAAGAAAAAGAATGCCAAGAAAAAGGGCACCCGGGTGGAACAGGAGCGTTAACCACCAGTATTTCAAGTGAAGCTCAAATGGTCCCCCACTCATAGGGAGGGGAAAAGCGCTCCCAGGACAGGGACAGTATATGTCCAGGTGAAAAATAAAATTTTGGTTTGGGTTTAAAGACTCCTTTTTTCCGGCACTTTTTAAATGTGGGGGTCATGCAGGTTTGGGGCTCATGCTGTGGCCCAGGACAGAATATAGTCAATGTCCAGTGAAACTAAAATGGTGGGTTTTAAAAACTCCTTTTTTCCGGCACTTTTTAATCTGTGGGTCCAGACAGGTTTAATGGTCATTCTGCGGTACAGGACAGATATAGTCAATCCAGTAAAACTAAAATGGTGGTTGAAAGACTCCTTTTTCCGGCACTTTGGAATCTGGGGTCATGCAGGTTTGGGGCTCATGCTGCATTCCAGGACAGGGATATTCAATGGTCCAGTTCAAGTAAGATGAAAGGTTTAAATCATACTGCCTTTGGCACTTATTAATTTGTGGTTGATGCAGGTTTAAGGGTCATGCGTGGTACAAGACAGGGATAGTTGAATGGTCTGTGATTTTTTTTCTGTGGCTTTTATTAACCTAAGTGTGTTGCCTAAGATGTAGACGTATCCATTTGACGTTTTTGGCTGTTAATTCCAGCTTCTCCATCCCTGTTTGGGTGTAAGAATGAAAGGGGTTGTTGCTCTCCCATAGACTTTAATGGTCATCGCTCATAATCGACTGCTCACTATCGACTATCTTGTCGATGATGGTCGACTATCGACCATCGACTGATGTCGATGGCCAACGCAATCGCTCAACACTAACCATGATCCATACTGGTTGCGACATATACTGTAGATGAATAGACAGCAGACATACTAGTAGCACACATACTAGTATATGGATACAAGCCAAACAGTATCTCAGTATCCAGGTTAGAGGCAGCCCAACAGGGTATTAGCACCTCTTTTCAATCATAAAATTTTCCCCAATAAACTTATCATTTCACTCTGCTATTGTAATTTCATATATCACCATTACATTCACACATATAAAGTTTCATTTGATTCCAACAACTCTTGGTGAATTATATTTTGCTATGATTATGATAAGTCAATAAGTACAAAAATAAAATACAGTGACATCTAGTGAGAAGTACTATACTTGTTTGTGCTATTGTACATGATCTACGCTTTGTGCTCTAGAGATTATACATGCCCATGGTGCATACACTGGACAGTTCATCCTGTGTAAACAAATAATGGTGGCACACAAAAAGGGTTATATTTTCAATGTACACACAGTATAGAGTTACCTGAGACCACAACTGATGTAGTGGATTTCTTGCAGATTTGTGGTGCTGAATCTGCAGATCTGTCATAAATTAATGGCAAAATCTGAATGTGAACCCAACTGAACCATATCTAAATACAGCCATATCGATTTCTCATCATAGAAACAGTCATTGCTGTACAGCATTCACTGTAGGAGGGAGTGTGTAAGGTTGATTACAGGGGTAGTCCCATTTCGGGAAATTCTCTTCTCGGACCTCTCGTTGCTAGCAGCGATCTGGCCCTGCATGTGAATGAGGAGGGTAGCACTAGTGCCTTTCTCCTCATTCACTTCTATGGAAGCTCCGGGTATAGCCGAGCGCAGGATTTCCCAAAACAGGACTACCCCTTTAACTATATATTCTCTCTTTCAGGAACCATATTCGTTTTGTAAATTGTTACCTGTCACCACTCTATGCCAAACAGGGATAATGGAGGGGGTCTGTGGGAGGTGCTAGGGCAGATTGCCATGTATAGAGAGAGTTGGGCTAAAGCCTGGAGATTAGCTTGTTGCTCTGAGCGAAAGGCAGAGAGACTGAAGATTGGTATACTAGTGGTGGACAGAAGGGCAAAAAATATCTTGTTTACTGGAAGCAGAGGTGTGCCGGATGCCAAGAGACATGACCTGGGTTTGTAAAGAGGATCATTAATCACTGAGGGATAAGTGTTTTACCAGTTTCTGCAAGCAGAGCCTGGAGAGCTTAAAGCGGTTTTCTCACCAAGCTTTTTAACTGAGTTACCGGCAGCTTTTCATCCACTCTGTCTCATCAAGCTGTGGGTGGTTCAATAACAGTGATTAGCATGTTTAGCTTCTCTATAACGATCTGAGATATTACAAAGTTGTAAGTGTAGGAGATTTAGTCTTCAGTAAAAAACTGCAAGTGTCTGTAGGAGTGAAAACAATTGCTTATCTGTAAACAAAAGCTAATCTTGTTTGAGATAAGGACTTCACCTCATGAGTGAGCTCAAACCATGGAGACATCACTCCTTGCTCTCTGTCTAATCAGGAAGGAATATATGGTCATAACCAGAGAAACCTGTGTGGCAATCACAGCAGAAAAAAACTTATCTAATAACCAAGATAAAATCAAAAGACCAATGTATTTAGAAAAAGTCTTCAATTACCTGTCCCTACATGTTGAAAGCTCAACTTTGTAGTGAGAAAACCCTTTTAGGAGTCACGTGTAGTTGAAATCGGCACAGTTTTTATGTTGATCGGATTTTTTAGATCACGCGATAATTTAGGTTAAAATCTGTGCATCATCTATTAATATCGCGCCATTTTCGGCGCTTCATGTCATTTTCGCGGCCACCAAAACAGCTTACAGAATAGAGCAGGGTGAGATGTGTGTGCGACGTCATGACTGGGATGTGTATGGTTGCGATTGGCTGGAAAAATCACATGACCTCGTTTTACATAGAACAGCCCTTCCTGTTCATGATCAGTGTCTGTCAGCGTCTCATAGCAGTAGGACGTGCACTCTGCCTGTGTCCAAACAGCTCAGTGAAATTATTCTATTTCTCCACAGAGAAAGCTCTACTGTTAGCTGTGATCCTTACAACTTAGATCAGAGATTGGAAGATTTTATGTAGTTAGGTAGAGAATTTTAAAGGAGCATCTACCGCTGTAAAGTCACGGGGAGGAGCGGGGGGAGGGTCCCACGGGCGAACACAGACAAGCTCTTTAAAGAATACTGGATATAGTTCAACAAGACTTATTGTAGACATTGAATTGCAATAGCTTTATTATAAAAAGTTTACTATTGATATATGTCCAGGATATTGGACAGCCTGAACTTATATTAGGATTTCACAAACTTTTCTAGTAAACTGCAGGTCTCTTTGTTAGGTGCAAAACTCCACTTTTATTATCAGTATACATTTCAGATAGGTGTTCTTTTTCAATTTTGCCCATTCCAGTTTTGTTGATATAGCCACCTTGCAGTTAAATTAGAATCCAGCAATTTTGTAGTCAGCACAGGTTGATAGGTGCCAAAAATACCTTTTATTATCCGAATACATTTCAGATACGTGTTTTTTCACTTTGGCGCAGTACAGCTTTGTTCATTGAGGCACCTTGCACTTAAATGTGAATACAGCAATTTTGTAGTCACCACAGGTGAATTGAAAGGTGCCAAAAATACCTTTTATTATCCGAATACATTTCATATACGTGTTTTTTCACTTTGGCGCAGGCCAGCTTTGTTGATAGATCTACTTTGCAGTTAAATTTGAATACAGCAATTTTGTAGTCACCACAGGTGAATTGATAGGTGCCAAAAATACCTTTTATTATCCAAATACATTTCAGATAAGTGTTTTTTCACTTTGGCGCACTACAGCTTTGTTCATTGAGGCACCTTGCACTTAAATGTGAATACAGCAATTTTGTAGTCACCACAGGTGAATTGAAAGGTGCCAAAAATACCTTTTATTATCCGAATACATTTCAGATACGTGTTTTTTCACTTTGGCGCAGTACAGCTTTGTTGATAGATCTACTTTGCAGTTAAATTTGTATACAGCAATTTTGTAGTCACCACAGGTGAATTGATAGGTGCCCAAAAATACCTTTTATTATCCGAATACATTTCAGATACGTGTTTTTTCACTTTGGCGCAGTTTCAGCTTTTTTTGATATGAACTACTTTGCAGTTAAATGTGAATACAGCAATTTTGTAGTCACCACAGGTGAATTGAAAGATGCCAACAATTACCTTTAAATTATCCATATACATTTGCAGCACAGGTGTTTTTTTCACTTTTTGGTCAGGTTCAAACGTTGCTTTATGATAGATCTACTTTGCAGTTATAATTTGAATCCAGGGGGGGCGTGGCCTAGGCTGAATGAGTAGAGGACGCTCCTGCTTGAGCTCCTCGTTCCTATACAGCTAGTCCAGTCGGAATTACACGAAAATATGGGAAAATCTAACAAAAGACAGAACGCCCCAAGACCCATTCTGAATTACACTGTCTCCACACAGGGAGACTTCTGGGAGCTTCTTTACCCGGGTTTTTCAAAAGCCCAGCCACTCTCGCTCCCTATGTAGGCCCTGCGGCCTCTCTATAGATGGCGACCACTCCTCGTGGGACCTACACCTGTATAGCCTTCTGGTACGGAGAAGCTCCCCTCACTTGAGGACGCGCACTCTTCTCCGCCTCTACCCGCTTCTCGCACGGGACCCCGGCGGCAGTCTCGGAGCCTCTCGGCTCACCTCCTATGATGCAGCACAGCTCTCTCCTATGATCCTCGGATCCTCATGCGTGCGCTCATGGTCGATGTGTCCGGTAGTTTCAAATCTGCAGGAGGAAGCGTCGCTATGCTACGGGAAGAGAGAGACGACGCGGTGAGTAACAGGCCGGGACTCTTCCCTGTATTCAACACCTGCTCTGAACTGTCTGGGATATGCCGAGGGGACATCCCCTCAGTGTCAAGGCACCCGCCAGACCATGTGCGCTCACAAGCAGCAGCTCTACTCATTTGCCTGGGACGGCCAGCTTGTACCAGCAGGACATAGAGGGGGTCTTTCTGGCCCCTGTGGCCCCCCCCTCTCCAGCTTCATGGCCTCACTTCCCCACAAGCCCCAGGGGAAAACCAAACATCACAGCTGGGACATTGCGCCCTCTCGGGGGACTGTCCCTCCAAGCCCCACACAGCCCCCTGTGGTATCCTCTGCCCCATTGCCCTGGGGACTGGGAGGAGAGGTCGCTGCCCATATAAGACCTCAGGCTCTGACGCCCTGCAACACCCTAGGTCTTCACCCAACTGCAGGGACTTCCCCAGCGTGGTCCACTGGCTCGTCTTGGGCGGCTTCCCCGGCACATACTGCCCCATCTCCACAAGCTGCTGCTCTCCACGTCCATATTTCGCCAGAACCTAGACCGCTGCCCCACGCTCTATGGGAGACAGGGGGAGACCGCCATTATGTCCGCACATGCTCTTCTACAACCAACGGACAGTCTCCAGGGGACCCCCTCAATATTTGGAGCTTCGCTGCACCGCTTGGATCAGGCGCAATCATCTTTTCCTATCACTAGGGTACAGGCGCCCCTAGAGGAAGACAGACCGATAACTCTAGCTGATCTGAAACACCTTCTTCAGCCACTCTTATCTAGGGCGGACATCTCTGTCATAGCTAAACAGATTGCTGACGAATGCAGACAGGAGTTTGCTCATTTTCGCACGGAACTATCTACTCTACAGACCAAAGTGAATGTGGCTGGAACAGAAAGAAAGGCCCAGACCCTAACCGCCTTCTCCTCTGTGTCCAAGGAAGTTGCCCGCACTTCTGCCCAATTGTTCTTTTTGCAGCAAAACACCTAGATGAATTGAAAATGCAGTAGACGCAACAACCTACGAATTAGGGGTCTTCCTGTATCTGTCCCTAATAAGGAGCTGTTCTCGGTCGTCAGTGCAATATTTAATGACCTCCTGGGCCGTCCGCCTACGGCCCCATTGAAAATTTATAGGGCTCATAGGGCCTTGAGACTGCCCAATCCTGACGACCCAAGGCCACGTGATGTCATATGCCGGGTCCACTTTTTTGCCATGAAAGAGGACATTTTATTCGAGGCTAGGCGCCGTAAATCTTTGTCCTACCAAGGTTCTCCTATCATGATTCTGCAGGACCTCTCCAGACTTACCCTAGCCCAATGCATGCCTTAAACCTCTCCTGGACATTCTGCGGCAAAGGACATTCCATTTTACTGGGGTTACCCTTTCACCTCCGCATCCTACGGACCAACGGATCCTCACAATTCCCCCTCAGCGGCAGACATTCCACCAGTCCTTCGGTCTCTAGGTATTGGGGACTTACCTTCCCGGGGCTGGCCATTTGTCCCTCCCCCTTTACTCTAGGC
>JAODAL010046302.1:0-31067 GCA_025379985.1 Phyllomedusa bahiana | reverse complement strand
ATTTTTTTTTTTATTTTAAAAAAGTAAAAAAGTTTGGAAAAAAAAAAAGAAGATTTAGCTTATTAAGTTATCCACATAGAATATTAAACTCCTTACATGTATCCTGTTTTTTAAAAAACCCCTTACCGCCGGAGCCAGTTTTGGCCTCTCTGAAGAGACCCATTTTTTAAATCTGGCATGTGTCACTGTACGTGAGAATAACTTTTTGACACTTTACCTATCCATGTGATTCAGAGATTGTTTTCTCGTGATACATTGTGCTTAAGATAGTAAGAAATTTGGTCCAAAAATTCTTTGTTTATTTGTGAAAAATATCAAAAATGTGAAAAATTTTAAAAAATGTACCATTTTCAAACTTCAAAAATTTCTGTGTGTAAGACAGATAGTTTATTCACTCAAAATAGCTTATAACTAGCATCAACCATATGTCTACATGTAAATGCCATCTTTTTTTTAAATGTCTTTTTTTTATTTATGTCATTAGGGGGCTTAGAAATTATAGTAATTTTCAAATTTTCAAGAAAATTTGCAAATATACATTTTTTTAGGACCAGTCCAGTTCTAACGTGATTTTGATTGGCCTGTATGTTAGATACCCCCATAAATGACTTCATCTAAGAAACTACACCCCTTAAAGTATTCAAAACAGCATTTAGGAAGTTTATTAACCCATTAGGTGTTTCACAGGAATTAAAGCAAAGTGGAGGTGAAATTTCAAAATTTAACCTTTTTTGCAGATTTTCAATTTTTATCCATTATTCACAAGAAAACGGTAGATGTGATCAGGGAAATAAACTTAAATATTGATTCCCCAGACTGTGCCATTTTCAGAGATATCCCATATGTGGGCCTAGTGGCGATTTGGCTCAACCACAACCCCAGAATAGGAGGTGTACCTACTGGAGTCTGGGGTCTCATTTTCATTCCGATTTTATTTCGGCGTCATTTCAGGTTTGCAGACGCCCTAAGGTGGTAAAATTTAATAAACACCCCTAAAAAGACCCCATATTGGAAACTACACCCCTTAAGGAATATATCCAGGGGTGCAGTGAGTATATAGACCCCACAGGTGATTCACAATTTTTTTTTAGTGTTAAGCTGTGAAAATTAACAATGTTATTTTTTTCCAACAAACTGCAATTTTAGCTGAAAATGTTTCATTTTTACAAGGAATCCTGTAAAAAAAAGAAACCCAAATTTTGTTAAAAAAAATTTTTTTCCCCAAGTTCGCAATACCTTTCCCTTTGGGGGTGTAAACTGCGGGTTTGGGGCGGCATGGCGGGGGAATAAAAGGGGAGGGGGGGCTATTTGGTTTTTGGGAACGCAAAAAATTTTTGGGGGGGCCATGGGGGCTTTTTGGGCAAACCCCAAAAAAAGTCCCCAAGAAAAATAAAACCCTTTCCCAAAAGAAGCCCGCCCCATTTTTGGATTCAAAAAAACCCCCCAGGGACCCTCATCTGGGGTAACCTGTCATTTTGGGCACACAGGGGGTTCCCATATTTTTTTTTCAGTTTTGGGGCAAATTAAAAGGGGGGGGGGGGGGGGGGGGAAAGCATTTCCCCCCAAATTGTTATTTGGGTTTCCCTTCTTAAACGTTCGCCTTTAAAGGGGGAAATATAAAACGGGAAACTACTATTGGGTGGGAAAAAAGAATTTAACAATGAATAAAAAAATTTTTATATCTTTTTTTTTATGTTTAATTCCCTTTTACACAATGGGAAAATATTTCAAAAAAAATTTTGCTTTTTTTATTTTGTCCATTCGCCCGCCATAGCTTTTTTTTTTTTCTGTAAAACGGGAGGGGGGATTAGGGGGACTTTTTTTTTTTTTTGGTGAGTTTTACGTTTTTTTTATTTCCCAAATTAAAGGGGGGGTATATGAAAAATTTTAACCCCTTTTTAAATTAAGGTTTTTGTAGGCTTTTTTGAACAAAAAAAAAGAAAAAAAAAAAAATCCGGGGGAAGTTTTTTTTTAAATTTTTTTTTTTCCCAGGGGCCCACGGCGGTAAAAATTTGGAAAATTCAAACCCCCCTTTCCCTCGGGCGGGACATACTTTAAGTGAAACCAAATTGAAAAATTGTTTTTCATTTTTAAAAACTGTTTTTTCCCCACAAAAAAAAACCTTTTTTTAAAAAAAGGAAAAAACCCCTTTTTGCATCGCGAAAGTCTGAGACCATAACACAAAACTGTGTGCCAAATCCGGGCCCAAATTGTTTGGGTTGGGTGTTTCATAATAACAAAAAGACAATGACCCAAACCACACACCCCAGGGCAACAAAGGGAGGGGCCCCTTAACAAAAAATTTTAAAAGGGTCCGGCCCCCCCCCAAATAAAACTTTTTTTTATGTTTTAAAAAAATATAATTATATAAATATATATATATATATAATATAATAATATAATATATATAAAAATATAAATAATATATATATATTTTTTTTTTTGGTAAACCCATTTTTTTTCAGCACTGCTTTAAAGGGAATTTATCGCTTCATCAGTTCGTGTGTTTCCTTGTAATTTCAGTTTATCAGTTCCTAAAATCCAGGGGCTTTTTTTCCCCTCCCAGATGGGTGTTTCTTAACTGAAGGGGGGTGACATCATCCCTCCCCTTCACTGTTCATTCTCATTCCCGAGTCAGTGTGCTTGCTTGAGATCAGAGGGTGGGGGGGTGGGGGGATAGCACATCCCCCCCTCTCTGTCTGAGTCCACATGTCACTATGTAGTTCCTCTCCTTATGCAGTCTTATTTTGTAAGAGCTGTTTGTTTACATACCACAGGCCTGCATTCAGTCTAGACAGTCTTCTATGAACTCAGAGCACTCATCTCTTCTCCTCTCACAGCTGGAGGTTTGTTACAGTTCAATCTAGTCTTCCATGAACTCATCCAGAACAGCACAGATCTGTCTCCTTTCTATGTTTACACGCAGGAGCATTAGGCACCGAGCACAATTCTGCTGTTTCTGATTGTAGAAGCAGCTCCAGTGTTACTGTGGAGCTGCTGGCTGTGCAGAGTGAAAATGTTGCCGACTCCTTATTCTGAGTGTGAAAGGCAGGAAAGCAAGCTCCTGCGAATATGACCTGGAGCCAGACAAAATGTAAATTAGTTGAGCCGTCAGCTAATGAAATGAAAGGAGGTGGTCTCCGACCGGCAATGGGAAATAGTGTTTACAGAAAACGAAGATAATGGAGACAGTGAAAACAACACAGCTTTGCAAATGACATTCAATTGCAAAGTTGCTTGTTTTCACTGTCCCCTTATTCCGAAGACCATTTAATGTAATGATACAACCCCTTTAACTCTCTTGGACATGAAGTTCACTAGAACTTTACAGGAGTTGCCACTAGAACCCTCTTCCATGATGACATCATGGAGCTGGTGGATTTTAGAGACCTTGCACTTCCATTTGAGGATGCTCCACAGATACTCAAAAGGATTTAAAGGGGTTTTGCCACGATCTCATTTCATACCTCCTGCATGCAGCTCTTCAGCTCTGTGTGCTCAGAAGGGGGCATGTGTGATTTGTTTGAATTGCATATCATGTGACCCAGCAGAATGACATCACCAGGCCTCTCCTCTCTCTAGTCAAAGAAAGGTCTGTTTATGTAAAGCATTGTGAGTAGCTGAGAGGTAAAGTTTTTGCCTCCAGGCACAAGGGTCCTAGGTTCAAATCAGCAGGAACCAAACCTGTTTTTTTTTTCTCTTTATCAATGCACAAACCTCAATGGGTTTCTTTTTTTATTTATTTGCACTGTTTGACTAATTACTAAGGAGCACAGAGGACGGGAGTAGAATGACAGCACCTGGAGTTTGAACACTCAGTAGCTGCCTGAGAGGAGAGGTGAAGTCTGAGCATGTGCGGCCAGGAGTGAGGAGCCCTCAGCCCTCGTCGTATCCCCTGGAGACGAGCTGTACACAATGGATCACTAAGGGAGCAGCTAAAACAAAAACGGTGCAGAATTTTTTTAATAATGATGAATGGGGAAAATGTTTTTTATTTAATTTTCAAACTTCCCACGTCAATTTTACTTCGTGGCAAAACCCCTTTAAGTCTGGAGACATGCTTGGCCAGTCCAGCAGCTTTACCCTCATTTTCTTTAACAAGGCGGTGGTGGTCTTGGAGGTGTGTTTGGGGTTGTTATTTTGGAATACTGCCCCTATTTGATGGCATTCATAGATGTTGACATTGATGAACTGTAGTTCCCCACAGCTGGCAGCACTAATACAGCCCTGAAAACCATGAAACTCTCATCACTATACTTGTATGTAGGCAAGACACACTTGTCTTTGTACTCTTCACCTGGTTGGCAACACATGCTTGACACCATATGAACCAAATAAGTTTATCTTAGTCTTATCAGACCACAGGACATGGTACCAGTAATCCATGTGCTTAGTCTGCTTGTCTTCAGCCCTGTTTGCGGGCTTTCTTGTGCATCATCTGTAGAACAGGCTTCCTTCTGGGATGACAGCCATGCAGACCAATATGATGCAGTGTGCGGTGTATGGTCTGAGCATTGACAAGCTGACCCCCTACCTCTTTGACTTCTGCAGCAATGTTGGCCGCACTCACATATTTATTTTGAAAAAGACAATTTCTAGATATGATGCTGAGCACATGTACTCAACTTCTTTGGTCAGCCATGGCTTATCATTTTCTACGTGAAACCTGTTTTGTTAAACCGCTGTATGTTCTTGGCCACCATTATGCAGCTCAGTTTTAGGGTGTTGGTAATATTCTTATAATCTAGGTCATCTTTATGTAGGGCAACAATTCTTTTTTGATAACACCAAATTTAACACACCTGCTCCTCATTCACACCTGAGATCGTGTAATACTAACTAGTCACATGACACTGTGGAGGGAAAATGGAAAATTGGGCACAATTTGTCCATTTTCACTTTGGGGTGTACTCTCTTATGTTGCCAGTGGTTTAGACATTGATGGCTGTATTAGTTATTTTCAGGGCACACTCAGATTGCACTGTTATACAAGCTGTACACTGACTGCATTACATTGTATATCAAAGTATCATATCTTCAGTGTTGTCCCATGAAAATATATAATACAGCATTTACAAAAATGTCAGGGGTTTACTCACTTTTGTGAGATACTGTATATACAGTGGGTTGCAAAAGCATTCACACCCATTAAACTGTACCTCATTTTTAAACGTTAAAGCCACAAACTTAAATGTAGTTTATTGATATTTTATGTGCACTTTTTAGCATTTGTGAAGTGCAAATAAAATGAAACATTATTTTCCAAATTTCTGCAGTATGTATATGTATTCAGCCCCCTTTACTCTGAAACCCCTAAATAAAATTGAGTGTGATCAATTGCTTTTAGAAGTCACCTAATTAGTAAATCAAGTATATCTGTATGTACTCTAATTTATTCTCAGTATAAGTACAACTGTTTTGTGAAGGCCTCAGAGGTTTGTTAGAGTATTTTAGTGACAAACAGCATAATTAAAACCAAGGAATACACACAGCTCAATGATAAAGTTGTCAAAAGGGACAAAGGAACAAATAGGAAAGGGTTTTAACCCCTTAAGGACCCTGGACAGCACAGCCGCCGGGTGTTAGCGGCTAATCGCAGCTAACACCCGGCCGTTACAGCGCGAATGGCAGCGTCGCCCGCCCGCGCTGTTTAACTTTTCAGATGCCGCGGCAAAGATGGCCACGGCGTCTGAATGAATGAAGATTGTCTGGCACTCGTCTGGGCGCACCTGTGGGTGGGGACAACAAGCTAACCCATCACTGCCATGCCCCGGTTTGCCCCACTTCCGGCCGGAGACAGGAAATGGGGAAACCGCCATCTTGGTACAGTCTAATGCATTGTCTATGCAATGCATTAGACTGTATTGACGATCGCGTCACCTAGTTGTCAAGCACCCTAGGTGGCCTCAATGTTAAAGTAAAAAAAAAAAGTTTTGAAGTACAAAAAAATAGTATTAAAAGTTCAAATCACCCCTCTTGCCCCATTTTAGAAATAAAAACAATAAAATAATAAAAAAGTTACAAATATTTGGTATAGCCGTGTCTGCACGCCGAACACCGTAGAAGAAAAAAATCCAAAAAATGCACCCTCACTGACATCCATAGGTGTTAGTACAAAAAAGTTATTGGTCGCTCAAAATGGCGCAGCGGCGCAAATTTCAAAAATTTCACATTTTGCCCCACTTAGAATTTTTTTGCGGTTTCCCAGTATATTCTATAGTACAGTGAATAACACCATTAGAAAGTACATCTTGTCCCGCAAAATAAAAGCCCTCATATGTCTATGTAGGTGGAAAAATAAAATAGTTATGGCTCTGGGAAGGCGAGGAGGGAAAAATGAACGTGTCAACAACAAAAAATGCCGGGTCCTTAAAGGAGTTTTATCGTTTCAACTGTTTGGGCTCTTCAGCTAATTCTTTCAGATTGAGTTTGAAATCCAGGGGCGAGTCTCTTCTCTCAGCAGGCGGGTCTCTCCTCACTGAAGAACTGTGACATCATCCTTTTGTATGAAGCAGGGGATGCAGAAGGTTGTCTGGATATAACAGCTCTGTAGTCTCCTGCATGCTAATGTCTGCAGCCTTCAGGCTCCACAAGCTCCAGCAAGCACCTGTTATATATCTTAGTTTACACACAAATTACACTGAAAGCCAGCAGCTTTTACTTCTGTTCTAGTGGTGTTCACCCAAATTGTACTGACAACAGGCAGAGATCTTTACTCAACTACAAGGACAAATGTCAGCTTCAAGTAAAGATCTCTGCTTGCTGTCAGTGACATGTGAGTGAAAACAATGGGGGAGAAGCAATTAGCTTTGAGAGAAGACCCTGCTCAACCTATAACTAACTTGGGCTGGTAGTGTAGCGGTAGAGCTTTGCTCTTACAATGAAGGGGTTTGGAGTTCTAGTCCCTCACAGAGTATTTCTCCTCCCCCTCCCTAAATTCTACACGTAAGTAGAGAGACCTAAAATATATATCTCACTCTCTATAATGATAGATATATATATATATATATATATATATATATATATATATATATATACACACATACATAGCTCCCCTA
This sequence comes from Phyllomedusa bahiana, assembly GCA_025379985.1. NCBI lineage: Eukaryota > Metazoa > Chordata > Amphibia > Anura > Hylidae > Phyllomedusa > Phyllomedusa bahiana. The sequence goes on along the minus strand of JAODAL010046302.1, from coordinate 24,009 downwards.
TATCATGTCTCATCCCCCAGAGTATATGCGTTATATCACATATGTTGGAAGTGCTTGGTGTAACTGTGAGGATGGGACACTATATAGGGGAGATTTGTGTGTGTATATAAATAAAATTATAGATGTCTACACATATATTCTCATATATTTACATATGTGTACAATTTATAAAAGAAAAAAAAAATACTGATGGGGCTTGAACTCATAACCTCTCTCTTGCAGAGTGGATCAGCTAAGCACTGCGCTACACATACAGCTTGTACAAACATGGTGTTGAATCCTTATGCTATACACTACAGATGATGATGTCATACGGAGGCTGGGCTTGTATTAGATCTGAGGAATAGAATGCCCTCTTTTCAAAGTAGCAGTTTAAGGACTGGACCTGTGAGGAGGTGAATCAACCTCTTGGCAAAGCCCTATAAACAGGCAGTCATTGCCCAGATTATTCACCTAGAGCTGGGAGATGTACACTCACCGGCCACTTTATTAGGTACACCTGTCCAACTGCTCGTTAACACTTAATTTCTAATCAGCCAATCACATGGCAGCAACTCAGTGCATTTAGGCATGTAGACATGGTCAAGACAATCTCCTGCAGTTCAAACCGAGCATCAGTATGGGGAAGAAAGGTGAACGTGGCATGGTTGTTGGTGCCAGAAGGGCTGGTCTGAGTATTTCAGAAACTGCTGATCTCCTGGGATTTTCACGCACAACCATCTCTAGGGTTTACAGAGAATGGTCCGAAAAAGAAAAAACATCCAGTGAAACGGCAGTCCTGTGGGCGAAATGCCTTGTGATGCCAGAGGTCAAAGGAGAATGGGCAGACTGGTTCGAGCTGATAGAAAGGCAACAGTGACTCAAATAGCCACCCGTTACAACCAAGGTAGGCAGAAGAGCATCTTGAACGCACAGTACGGCGATCTTTGAGGCAGATGGCTACAGCAGCAGAAGACCCACACCAGTGCCACTCCTTTCAGCTTAGAACAGGAAACTGAGGCTCCAATTTGCCCAAGCTCATCGAAATTGGACAGTAGAAGATTGGAAAAAAAAGTTGCCTGGTCTGATGAGTCTCGATTTCTGCTGCGACATTCGGATGGTAGGGTCAGAATTTGGCGTCAACAACATGAAAGCATGGATCCATCCTGCCTTGTATCAACGGTTCAGGCTGGTGGTGGTGGTGTCATGGTGTGGGGAATATTTTCTTGGCACTCTTTGGGCCCCTTGGTACCAATTGAGCATCGTTGCAACACCTTGTGGAATTTATGCCACGAAGAATTGAGGCAGTTCTGAAGGCAAAAGGGGGTCCAACCCGTTACTAGCATGGTGTACCTAATAAAGTGGCCGGTGAGTGTATATACAGCAAGCAGACCTTGGTTTCACTATCGATTTTAACAGCTCAGAGGGAAGTAAACACAGCGTGTGCAGGCAGCCAATCACAGCGCAGGGGGCGTGGCCGGGGTGTTTCCTGTCTAGGGGCGTATCCCAATAGGCTGAATAAAATGTCAGCCAGCCAATCACAGTGCAGGGGCGTGTCTATGGTGCGGGAAACATCCAGTGGGCGTGTCCGACCAGCAACAGCAGAAATAGAACACAGATTTACAGAAAAGCTCATATCTGCTAAACCAAGTGACTGAGGTAATGCAACCCAATTACAAAAGTGCTTATTGTTACTGTCCCCATAATCTGAGACATGATCTTTGTAACGATAAAACCTCTTTAAGGGGTTAAAAAATAGTCCAAGCTCTTAACATCTTTTGGAGAACTGTTCAATCCATCATCTGTAAACGGAATGAGTATAGCACAACTGCTAACCTACAAAGACAAGGCTGTCCACCTAAATGGACAGTCCAGCCAAGAAGAGCACTAATTAGAGAAGCAGCCAAGAGGCCCATGATATTTCTGGAGGGGCTCCACAGCTCAGATTGGAGAATCTGTCCACAGAACAACTACTGTATTAGTTGTGTGCTCCACAAATTTGGCCTTTATGGAGGAGTGTCAAGAAAAAATCCGTTTTGAAAACAAGCCATAAGAAGTCCTGTTTGCAAATAGTTATGAAGGTGACACAGCAAGCACGAAGAAGAAGGTGATCTGGTCAGATGAAACTTTTTGGCCTAAAATGTTAAACGCTTTTTGTGGAGGAAAGCCAACACTGTACTTAAACCTGCACACACCAGTCCCACCGTGAAGCATGGTGGTGGCAGCATCATGCTGTGAGGATGCTTTGCGTCAGCAGGGACTGGGATGCTGGACTGAGAGTTGCTGGAAAGATGGATGGAGCTAAATACAGGAGAATCCTGGAAGAAACTTGAGGAAGACTTGAGACTGGGGTTCAGGTTCACTTTCCAGCAGGAAACTTACAGTTAAAATGACCCTGTCAAGGTCCAGACCTAAATCCCATTAATAATCTGTGGTATGACTTGAAAATTGCTCTATACAAATGTTCGTGTTACGAGCGCCATTAGGCAGAGGTGATGAGTGGTGCCGTGGTCCGCATGTCTGGCTGTGGGCGCACCCGTACCCCGAGCGTGTACTTACCCTGCCACGCTCCTGCTTCTCCATGTTCCTCTGCCAGCCGGTACATTCATCCCCACCCCATAGGGTGCGCGTGTGCAAGCTCTCTAAGATATAACGGGCCTGCACGCCAGTAATTGATTAATTGCTGGGCGCTGACCCTATAAATCTGGGACACTCCCTTTACTTCCCTGCCAGATCTATAGTGCCTCGGGCCATAGAAAAAGCGTTCCAGAGTGCGTTCTTGTCTTGCCATGTTTCTGACCCGTTGCTACGTTTCCTAACTACAAACCTTTGCTGCCTGCTCTGACCTTCGTGTCTGCCCCGACTATGAGTTTGTGTCACGATTTGGTACCTCTCTGCACCTCGGCTGCCATCGCAATCAAGTCACGTCAGGGGTAGCAACCTGGTAGGACTCCCTGGTGAACACTGGGGCATACTTAGACTCCGCTCCCTGGCGCGGCTTCTACCACTGCTTGCGGAGGTCCAGTGGATCCACTACTCCTGCCGTTACAGTTAGATCCGGCTATGGATCCCGTCAACGTGCCTCTGCCAAGTGTTGCGGACCTCACCACCGTCATGGCTCAGCAGTCCCAGCAAATTGCGCAACAGTCAAACAAGCTGTCCGCCATGATGCAGCAGCTCCTCGCCACCCAGCAGCAGCCACATCCTCCTCCCGTGGTCTCTTCCACGCCTGCTGTCCTGTTGGCGCCTGTCGGCCCTAAGCGCCGGTTGTTGTTACCATCAAAGTTCGACAGGGACCCGAAACTCTGCAGAGGCTTTATTACTCAGTGTTTCATGCACGTGAAACTGATGGCTGACCAGTTCTCGACTGAACGGTCTAAGGTGGTGTTCATGGTCAGTCTTCTATCCGGGAAGGCCCTGGCTTGGGCCACACATCTCTGGGTCAGGAGTGACCCAGTGACGGCTAACTTAAAGACTTTCCTAGTGCAGCGTTTTAGGAAACCGCAGTGCGTCCTCTGCCGAAACAGAGCTCCTGAACTTTCGCCAAGGGGACTCCTCAGTTGGAGACTACGCAGTCCAGTTTCGTACCCTAGTCTCGAAGCTATCCTGGAATGATGCCACTCTATGTGCCACATCTTGTTCCAGTTTTCCAGAGGCCTGCTCTGCCCCTTCCACAGCCTTCTGGTGAGGAGTCCATGCAGGTCCATAGAGCCCATCTGACTGAGCAAGAACGGTCCTGACGTCGTGTGGAGAATTTGTGTCTTTAGTGCACCAATCCGGAGCAGTACCGAAAAAGACTATCTGCAATATCTGGGAAACGCCTGCACCTAGTTTACGTGGGAGTGGTGTACCTAGGTGCAAATCCTCCCGCTCCACGATTGACGATGCCGGTATGAGTTTTGAATGATTCTGGACTCTCTTTTCAGGCTCCTGCTTTTCTGGACTCAGGATTGGCCGGGAACTTCATCAACGCTTCTCTGGTGGCCAAGTATCACCTCCCGTTGGTCCATTTGGACAAACCTCTGGTAATCTCCTCTGGCAGCGGTGAATTACTAAGTGATTCCATTCAACTTAGTATGGAGCCTGTATCCCTTCATATTGTGGCCTTAAACAAGGAGATTACATTCTTTGTTTTGCCCCGCTCTTCCCTGGCAATTCTCCTGGGACTCCCGTGGCTGCAGCGCCATGCTCCTAGGCTAAATTGGAAGATGGGCTAAGTCACATGTTGGGGTCAAGACTGTCACTCTCGCTGTCTTGTAGCACCTTGCCTGGTGCATCCCACTTCTCCACTGATGCCCCTCAAGCCTCTGCTGTGTCTGCCAGCTGAATACCAGGATTTTGCTGACGTGTTCTCGGAGAAACAGGCTGAGACCCTTCCACCCCGTGGTCCTTACGACTGTCCTATTGACCTTCTGCCTGGTACAAGTCCTCCCCGAGGCAGGGTTTATCTATTATCTGTACCTGAGACTCAGGCCATGTTGGCATACATTGAAGAGAACCTACAGAAGGGCTTTATCCGCAAGTCTGCCTCTTGATTACCGTGAAACTTTACAGTTAATCTCGGAGCTCTTTGACCGCCTCTGTGGAACCAAGATTTTTTTTAAACTGGACTTGTGGGAGGCCTATAACTTCATCAGGATTCGCAAGGGTAATGAATGGAAGACAGCTTTCAACACTCGAGACGGGCACTTTGAATACATGGTGATGCCCTTCGGTCTGTGTAACACTCCGGCAGTCTTCCAGGAGTTCGTCAGTTACATTTTCAGGGACCTCCTGTACACCTGTGTTATTGTTTACCTGGACGACCTCCTGATATTCTCCCCCGACCCATCAGATCCAGGTGTGCCAGGTGCTGAGACGTCTTTGCAGCAATCATTTGTACACCAAGCTGGAAAAATGTCTGTTCCACCAAATCAGTCCGCCATTTCCCGGGTACATCGTCTGACATTGTCTCTTGCCATGTATCTGACCCGATGCTATGTTTCCTGACTATGAACCTTTGCCACATGCCCTGACCTTCCTGTCCCCGACTACGAGTTTGAGTCATGATTCGGTACCTCACTACACCTCGGCAGCCATCGCAAGCAAGTCGCATCAGGGGTAGCGACCTGGTAGGACTCCCACTGCAGCAAGCCCTTCCTGCCTTGCGGCGGGCTCTTGTGAACACTGGGACCTACTTAGACTCCGCTCCCTGGCGTGGCTTCTCCAGTGGATCCACTACTCCTGCCATTACAGTTAGATCCGGCCATGGATCCCGCCAAGGTGCCTCTGCCAAGTGTTCCGGACCATGTTGTGCAAGGCTGGATGGGCTTGCTGCAACGGGTTCTGGTGAACACCCGGACCTACTTAGACTCTGCTCCCTGCCGTATTTTCTACCACTGCTTGCAGTGGTCCAGTGGATCCACTATCGCATTACATTGACTGAGCTAGAGGTATTTTGTAAAAAAGAATGGGCTAAAATTCTAGCCTGTGGCTTCCCCAGCGTGTGTGTGCACCCCATAGAGCGCGTGCCAGCCTGCGGACATTTATACAGACAGTGCTCCTGCTTCCTGCCCGTGACCTCTGACCCTTTCCTTCATAAGGAACTTCCTCCCTGGACTCAGGGTCAGTTCGTTGATGTTCTTCATTAAAGCTAGACCTCTGCTGCTAAGCTGCTGCCTTGTTAATCCCCTGGTTTCCAGAGTGTCTGCTAAGCTGCTGCCATGTCCAGTCCCAGCCTGCACCTGCCTCTGCCTGCCCGTTACAACGGAGACCCCATGATAGTGCGGATCATCACGTCGTGTACCATACACTTCGGTCCTGGACATCAGTTTCCATCCGTGAGCCAGGCTGGCGTTTATCATACAGCTGCTCTCTGGTTATGTAGCCTTGGCCTGGGCACTCACCATCTGCGCGGAGGGGGTATTCGCTGACAGGGCATCCAGAGTTTCTGTGCAGTTCCGGAAAATTTTTGGACAACCTGGGCGCAATACCTATGCGATCTGCTCTGTAGTGCTCTGCCTGACCTGGTAGCTGTAATTAACCGTCATGGCACACACCTGGAGCAACTTTTTCCCAGAAGCTACAGACATTTACCGCACATCTGGATGAAGTTTGCATCTACGCCAGCTCCACCACCTGCTGTGGTTCCGCCGCCTGCTGCCATGTCCAGTCCCAGCCTATACCTGCCTCTGCCTGCCCGTTACAACGGAGACCCCCATAGATGTCGCGATTCATCAACCAGTGTACCTTTACACTTTGAGGTCCTGGCAAAACCAGTTTAAATCCGATAGAGCCAAAGGGTGGCGTTTATCATCGGCCTGGTCTCGGGTGACGCCTTGGCCTGGGCCCACCCCTCTGGGAGAGAGGGGATTCGCTGACAGGGACATCCAAGAGTTTCGGGTTGCACGTTCCGGAAAATTTTTGGACAACCTGGGCGCAATACCTCTGCGGCATCTGCTCTGCTACGTGCTTGTCAAGGCGAATCTTCTGTGGGCCAATATGCCATCCGGTTTCGTACCCTGGCTTCTAAACTTGCCTGGAACAATGAGGCCCTGGCTGCAGCCTTCTGGGGGGGCCTCGCTGGGCGCATCAAGGATGAACTGGCTGGTCGTGACCTACCAAGTAACGTGGACGACCTCATTGCTATAGCTATGAAAATCGACATACGTTTTTCTGAAAGAGAGCTAGAGCTTCGCCAGCAGTCATTGCCCTTCTGTCCTCGCAAGCCTTCGCCTCGCCGTGTACCTGCACACCCAAGTCTACCTCACCAGGCACCTACGTTCCCACAAGATGTTCCAATGGAGGTGAATCACGCCCATCTAAGCCTGGAGGAAACGCACTCGCCGGCGCAGTCTGAACCTGTGTCTATACTGTGGCAATCCCAAGCACTATCTAAAGAACTGCCCAGTCCACCCTGCTGCACCCCGGAAACCTCCATGCCATGGTGTTGTGGGTGAAGTGTCTCTGAATAATGATGCCTCGGCCCCTCCTCTGACCACTCCGGTCACGCTCTGTTATGGTTCCAGTACTAAAACTCAAATTCCTGCTCTTCTAGACTCCGGCTCATCTGAGAATTTCATCCATCCGTCATTGCTGGAAGAGTTCTGTCTGCCTACCACCCGTCTGAGAAAACCACTTCATTTCTCTTGTGTCAACGGGAAAATCCTGAAGGAGCCAGTCCAGTTCCGCACAAAACCTCTGTCTCTGCAAGTTGGAAGTTCCCACCAAGAGGACATCTCGTTCTATGTTTTGCCTAATGCTTCCGCTTCTGTCCTGCTTGGCTTACCGTGGTTCCAGTGTCACAATCCATCTCTGGATTGGAAAACGGGTGAAGTTCTCCAGTGGGGCGAGCCCTGTCATACTCACTGCCTCAAGCCTGCGCATCCTGTGCAGTCCTGCCCACCCGTTACCCTGCCCGTTTTTGCTGTGCTGCCTGAAGAGGCCCCTCAAGCGCAAGAAGAGCTCCTGGTCTGTAAAGACACCTCTGTTTCCCACCCACCTCTCCCCCTGTCTACTAATTCTGCTTCTGCCCCCCAGGTTCAAGAAGTAATCCGGGACTCTCTGGACACCTCCTCTGAAGACAGTTCCTGGGATACCGAGGAGGAGGTGGTTACCCCTATGCCGTTATGGGGGTACCTGGTTAGCCCGGAGGGGAGGGGTTAAGGGGGGGGTACTGTCACGGATCGCACTGCAGCCCTTGCCTTGGACCGCGGTCGTGTCCGTGCCCCTGTGCCTGGGTCCGCTGTGGCTCCCTGTGCAGGGCTTACAGCGGCAGTGTCAGTTTGCTCTAACACCTGCTTCTGCTCAGCGTTACTCACCTGGTCCTGCTTCCACGCGTGTCCGTCCACTGTGGCTTCCCCAGCGTGTGTGTGCACCCCATAGGGCGCAAGCGCGCCAGCCTGCGGACATTTATACACACAGTGCTCCTGTTTCCTGCCCGTGACCTCTGACCCTTTCCTTCATAAGGAACTTCCTCCCTGGACTCAGGGTCAGTTCGTTGATGTTCTTCATTAGAGCTATTATGAAAAAAATTGGTAGTGCACACCTAAATAGGGGAGATATAGGCAAGGAGGGTGCAAAATGGAATAGGACCTTCGTCCAGTAAAGTATAAAGTAATATCCACTGCACACCAAACAGGTTTTAGATGCAAAGAGTATTTATTGTGACACTAGTGGGAGACCATCTTATATCATTACAGAAATATACTCAACAAGTATTTTACATTCGGTAGTAGATGTTTTATATTGTAGCGACGTTTCGGCGATAAGCCTTTATCAAGCAAAACATCTGAAACAGTAATACAAAGAAAATGTATTAATATATGAGTAACAATAATGATGTACAGAGATGTACAGAGGTGTGGGGGAAAAGGAAAGGAAAAAGACAGTAGGGAAAAACAGATGGAAAAGTGAGGAACATAGAATATGAAATGACATAAAAGAATGATAGAGAATAATAGAGAATAAGGCAGGTCCAGAGAAGACTTACCTAAATGGCTGAGGGAGATGATGTAGGTAGTAGTGTATAGATGGTGAGGCGAAGCTATAAAGAGCTATAAAGCTAAATGGACGAAAAAAGGAGTAGATGAGTATCATAATATGAGATATAGTTACTGGTAAGAATATATAGAGAGACTCACCTGTAAATATAGTAGAAGGTGAATACCAAATAGTAGGTAAGAAAAGGTATGGCTGGGTCTAAAGGAGTGAAGGGATAAGAAGGTCATATGGTGCCTAGATAAGGGCTACCCATGTGTAGAGATATGAGTAGGGCAATACCTGTATAAAAGACCAAAACCAGCGGGCAAAAGCGGCTTTTGGGGAATAGGAAAAATAATAATTTGATGGGGCAAAAAAAACGGGGTAAAAAGGGGCAAAAAGTAGGGTAAAAAGGATAAAAGCGACGGGGGGAAGGGCCCTTCCCGGGGGGATAGTGGGGTAAGGGAACGCAGCCCGGGGGGTTCCCCCCCCCCCCCCCCCCCCCCCAGAATGCAGGCCCGATAGCGTCCGGCGGGGGGGGGAGGGCCATATAAAGGCGTCCCCGGTTTTGGCGTTGGAGGGCCCGGCGGCTCCCGCAGTAGAGAGGAGGTATCGGGAAGAAGGCAAGGAAAAAACCTTGGCCAGGCGCATGGTAAAAAACCCCGCGCATGCGCATGTGAAAAAAAGACCGGGGGAAAATTGGTGAAAAACCCGAAATATAGAAAAGGGTATGAAAAAAGGGTTAAAAATGGGGGAATATAACATTGAAAGCGCAGCGACAGCAGGAGGGTTAAAGGATAAAAGGAAAGACAGAGGAATAAAAGGGGAAAAAAAAAAGGGAGGGCTTTAATGTAAAAACGGGGTTTAAAAGGTGGAACATAAGAAAAGGACATCATAAAAAGAAAAGGCGGGAAAAAAAGGGGGAAGCCCAATGCCCAGTTTCCCAACAATATGTGGGACGAGTCTTTTCCCATCTGTAAATAAAAAAATAGGTATAAAAAATACAGTTTCAAAAAAAACAAAAATACATACATAATCCAATATAAAAAATACAATTAAGAAGGTTTTGTTTTTACCATCAAAAAAAAAGGGAAATAGGGAATTATCATGATGAAATGACCCAAGGGCATAAGCATTTGCATTTTTAAAAAAATTATAGCGGAAAAGGGAAAAAAATCAAAAGCGTATTTTCCGTATTCCCCGATTAAGGCCATGTGGTTCAAGGGTTTGAGGGGAGGGAACCCCAGTATCCTCTGGGTTTTAAGTAGATTAGCGATAGGCCCCCCCGCCAGGGCTGGCAATGGGATTTTTTCAATGATTTTGGAAGCTTTAAGGGGGAAAGGGTTTAAAAGGGTTTGGGTCTCAACAAAATGTGCCGGAACGGAAAAAAATTCCCTTGAAACAATAGTGGGTTTGTTTTTTGAAATTCTTTTTTTAAAATTTGTTGGTTTTTTTTGGCCCACATGGGCCAATCCGCAAGGACATTAAATAGGTAAATGACAAAATTTGAGAGACGGGAAAAAAAAAAAGTTTTTGGGGGAAAATTTCGACCAGTGAGGGATGGGTGAAGAAACTCCTTTCGTGTGGGGACGAACATTGGGCACACCCGGGGGAAACGGGAAAGCCCCAACTTTCTCGGGGTCTGAGTGTGGGTTGGGCTTTTAGTACCCAAAATATCCAATTTCCCCCTACTTGTTTCCCGGGGGGTTCCTATTTTTGTCCATTAAGGTGGCCCCGGTTTTCCTGGTTTAAAAGGAAAAATTTTTTTGGCCCAATTTTGGTTGTTGTTTTTTGGGGTTTAAAATGGGTGGTTTTTTGGGGTATTTGGGGGTTTTCTTGGGGGGGATTTGTTTTTTTTGGGGAAAAATGGCCAAAGTTTCCAAATGGTTTTTGGGGCCAAAAAATTTTTATCCCCAAGTTCAAGGGCCGCCTTTTTTGATCAGGGGAAAAATTTAAAAATCTGGGATAAAATTCCCCCGGGGAAATTAAATAAGCAAACTCGGGATTTTTTGTAAAGGGTCTAAGTGTAAATTACCTCAACTAAATTTTTGGGGGACCAAAAATTCCCCCTTTATTTAGGTTTCCCTTAATATTTTAAAAAATTAAAAAAAATCCGGTTAATTCCTCCAGGAACGGCCCGTAATTTTTAGCTTTTCCCCAAAAATCAAAAAATTTGCTTCTTCGGGAGAAAATTTCTAAATGGTCCTACTCCACCTTCCCTTTTAACCCGGGGTTTTTTAAATTTTGGAAACCCAGAAAAAAAGTCCTTTTTTAAAACCCCGAAGGAATTTTTGATAAATTTTGGTGCAAGGTTAAATCGATTTAATTAAAAAAAATTTTTTTCAGCTTTCCATTTGGGGATACATTTTCCCTTGCACTCCTTGTTTTAAAAATAACCCAATTTTTTTGTTTGGTCAAAAAAATTTTCCTTCCAAAATGAAAAGGAGATATCCGGGGGGGTTTAAATTTCCCCCAGAAAATTTTAAATGGGGTTGAAAGAATGGGGGATGCTAAAACCCTTTTTCCGGTTAAGGGAAATTTTTAGGGTAAGGGTTTAAAATAAAAGAAAAATTTTGGGTTGATGGTTGGGTTTCCCCAAAAAATTTCCTTCTTAAAAGGGGAATTAGTCCTTTTCCCCATTTCAGAATTAATTAAAATTTTTTTTTTTAAAATATTTGGGGGGGGTTGGTTTTTACCATTAGTTTATAAAAATATCCGAAATTTAAGTTGTTTCATTAAAAATTTTGCCCCCAACACAAAGGTCCCCCCACGGTTTTTAATGATAAACGTATTTTTCAAAGATTAATTTTTAATTTTTGGTTTCTAACGAAATTTGGAGGGTTTTCGGGGGTTTCCCCTTAAACATTTCGGGGGGGAACAAACCCAAATAAAAAAAATTTCCCACCTGGGGAACTTTTTAAATTTGGGACAATTTTAAATTTTAAAGGTTTCAAATTAATAAAAATTAAAATTTTCCCCTTAAAAGAACATAATTTACCTCCCCCCTTTTCCCCAAAAATTCCCCCCCTTTGCCCCCTTCCCCCTCCCCCAAAATTATGCTACTTTGGGCCCCATTTTTTTGCGTTCCTTTCCTGACATACCAAATTCCAAATCCACTTTTACAGTGCCAAAAAAGGGGAAATGGGAAACCCTACGCGAAAAGGACTGGTGAGGGCAGACTTTTGGATCTTTTGGGCTACAACAACCCACTCACACTCAGCACTCCAAGACGTGATACTTTCCCAGCCTGGCGGTCCCCAATGTTTTCCTCACGAAAGGCAGTTTCTTCCCCATCCTTTCTCACGGGTTTGTCTTTTTTCCAAAAAAAGGGTTTTTTTTTCGGGTTCTCTTTTATGTCATTTACCTATTAAATTTTTCCCATGGGGTTTTGGCCATGGGGGCCCAAAACTCCCAAAAGCAGTAAAAGTTTGGAATTTCAAAACAAAAATTCTACAAATTTGGGTTGCGGGGAAGTTTTTTTAAACCTGTTCCGGAAATTTTTTGTTGAGCAAAACCCATCACCTTACATTTTGGGTTTCCCCCAAAACCCTTGAACAAATATTACCCCCGGCCCGGGGGGGGAAACCGAAATCGCTAACCCTCCTTAAACGGGGGAGCGATCCCGGGATTCATACTCTAAATCCCCTTTAACCACGGGCCTTTAATGTGAATACAATTTTTCGCTTATGTTTTTTTCCTTTTCCCCTGCTTTTTTAAATTTTTCCCTAAACCATGAAAACTTATTTTTTTATGGAAAATAACCTTTCTTTTGAAATTTTTTTTTCTTTTTTTTTAAACCTTTTTATTTTTTTTGTTGGGTAAATTTTTAAATACCAATTTTCCCCCATTTACCTTTTTCCTTTCCCCTTTTTCCCTTTATTCCCTTTTTCCACCAATTTCCTCGGTCTTTTTTTTCCAAACAATTTTTTTGGCCCCCAAATTTCCGGTTTTTTTGGGGGAGGCCCTTTTTGGTCCCTCGGGCCCAAAAAGGTTTTTTCCTTCCCCCTTCTTCCGATACCCCCTCTCTACGCGCGGGGGGTCCCACGCATGCAGGGAGGCCTTTATATGGGCCCTGCGCCCGGAGTATGGGCTTGAATTTGCCCCCGGACGTCGCGTCCATTCCTTTACTATCCCCGGTTAGCCTTTCCCCCCCGTTGCCCCCTACCCTTTCACCGCTACTTCCCCCTTTATCCCTGTTTTTTTTTTTGCCCACTTTCTATTTAAATTTTTACCCTTTATTCCCCTAGAACCCGTTTTTCTGCCCGCTGTTTGGTTTTCATACAGGTATTGCCCTACCATATCTTTCACAGGGTAGCCCTTTTTCTGGGGCACCATATGACCTTTTTAATCCCTTCACCCTTTAGCCCCAAGCCATACCTTCCTTCCCTACTATTTGGTATTCACCTTTACTATATTTACAGGTGATTTCTTCTATATATTTTTAAACCTGTTATTTATATCTCCTTATTAGATATATCTCCCGGTATATACTCGAGTATAAGCCGAGTTTTTCAGCCCAAAAAATGAGCGCTCCGCAGTGGTCTCCGGGCGGCCGCAAGCAGACTCGCGGCCGCCCACAGTTTCCGGCACAGGCAGCGTGTGTCATCACGCTGCGTGCGCGGCCTGATGACGTCACCCGCCTGTACAGAGAAAAATGCAGGAATCGCGCGGGAGGCCGGAGCAGCGAGGAGGCGGAGCGGCGAGGGAGACGAAGCAGCGGGGAGCCGTAAGTATTATTTTGATGTTTTTAAACTGCCTAACCTCCTACAGCTGCCTATACTGCTACACGGCCCTTAACTTTCTAACTGCCTACAGTCCCTTACCTGCCTACAGCGCCTATACCTGCCAAACAGCTGCCTATACCTGCCTACAGCGCCCTATACGCCTACAGCTGCCTATACCTGCCTACAGCCTGCCCTATACCTGCCTATACCCTGCCTACAGCCTGCCCTATACCTGCCTACAGCCTGCCCTATACCTGCCTATGGGGCCATTCTGCTATTACCTGCCCATGGGGCCATATACCTGCCTATTACCTGCGTATGGGGCCAAATACCTGCCTATAATCTGCTTATGGGGGGACATATAACTGCCTATTACATGCCTATGGGGCCATATACCTGCCATTTGGGACATATACCTGCCTATACCTGAAAATATGGGGCCATATAACCGCCTATAATTGCCTATGGGGACATTAAACTGCCTATGTAATTTTATTGGTATCCATTTTTATTTTTAAAATTTACCAGTAGCCGCTGCATTTTCTACCCTAGGCTTATACTCGAGTCAATAAGTTTTCCCGTTTTTTGGGGCAAAGGTAGGTGCCTCGGCTTATACTCGGTTCGGCTTATACTCGAGTATATACGGTACTCCTTTTTTTGTCCATTTAGCTTTATAGCTTTGCCTCACCATCTATATACTACTCCCTACATCATCTCCCTCAGCCATTTAGGTAAGTCTACTCTGGACCTGCCTTATTCTCTATTATTCTCTATCATTCTTTTATGTCATTTCATATTCTATGTTCCTCACTTTTCCATCCGTTTTTCCCTACTGTCTTTTTCCTTTCCTTTTCCCCCATACCTCTGTACATCTCTGTATATTATTATTGTTACTCATATATTAATACATTTTCTTTGTATTACTGTTTTAGATGTTTTGCTTGATAAAGGCTTATCGCCGAAACGTCGCTACAGTATAAAACATCTACTACCGAATGTAAAATGCTTGTTGAGTATATTTCTGTAATGATATAAGATGGTCTCCCACTAGTGTCACAATAAATACTCTTTGCATCTAAAACCTGTTTGGTGTGCAGTGGATATTACTTTATACTTCATTAGAGCTAGACCTCTGCTGCTAAGCTGCTGCCTTGTTAACCCCCTGGTTTCCAGAGTGTCTGCTAAGCTTCTGTCTAAACGTCTGCATTACTCGGCGCTGTCCAGTGCACCTGATACCTGCTGAACTCCTGTCGCTGCACCAGTCAGCTATTCCTGCTGTGTAATCTGTTATCACCCTGGGACTGTGCTTCCATTAAACAGCTACTGCATCCGTTTATCCGTCACCTGTGTCCGTCACTTCGGCTACCCGCCGCGAGTACTGCCATCTCTGCCCGCGATGGGCCCTGAGGATCTCCTGTACCAGGGCGTTTCTGGCTTTGCGGCCAATAAACGTGACAGAGACGAGCTATATTTTAAACTGAAAACATTTTGGTGTACATGTGATGTAGGAAAAAACTTTTTTGGTAGGGTGAGTGAGAAAATATAGCAACCCTTTAATTTTTTTCATTTACATTTTATGGCATTTACGGGGAGTATAAAACATAAAAAGAGCAGAATATTAGATATTTATGCACAATAAAAATGTCAATAAAAAATCTATTTTTATGTCACTTTTTTACCTTCTGTTAATAGAGCTGTATAAAGGCTTGTTTTTTTGTAAGGGGCTTTTTGTTTTTATCAAAAAAAAAAACTTTTTTGGGCTTCAAATGATTTTTTATCTTTTACTTTGGGAAAAGGGGAAAGCAAAAAGAGAAAATTTTGGGATTTTTTGGGAAATTT
Organism: Phyllomedusa bahiana; assembly: GCA_025379985.1. Classification (NCBI taxonomy): domain Eukaryota; kingdom Metazoa; phylum Chordata; class Amphibia; order Anura; family Hylidae; genus Phyllomedusa; species Phyllomedusa bahiana. The sequence goes on along the minus strand of JAODAL010046302.1, from coordinate 9,007 downwards.
TTAAACTGTTGGTAAATAATATGTAATTTTATAGTGGGGCCCAAAATGGTTGAGGGGTTTTCCCAATTATGTAAAGTTTTTTTATTTCATTGTTACGTAATGAAGCAATGTGTAAGGTGAAAAAGCAGGGTTTTTTTAGATTTCTTCACATTTAAGTAATTTTTATATCTTTTTAAGTGCTATTGGGGGAGGGATTATGAAATTTTCTCTTGTATAATCCCACTGCAATTCTTCTGTTTTAATTTTTTCCCCTTTTGGGGAAAATTTTTGGGATTTAAGGAAATTGTGTTTTGGTGTCTGTGGAGTACGTTTTTTCAAAATTTGACTTTAAACCAAATCTTGACCTTTTTAATATTTATATTTTTAAAATTTTTGGGGCAAAGTAGAGGGGGTAAGCAAAGCATGGAGGGGTTTTTAACAGGCCTTAAAAGTATTGGGCCCCCCCTTAAATTTTTAAACCCTTTTTCCCCACATTTCAGGCTTCAAAAAAAAGATAAAAAATTTTTAATTTTTTTGTAAAGAACAAAAAACAAGAAAGGAAAAAATTTGTAAAGTGGAAAAAAAATTTATTGGATTTTTAAATTTTTGAAAAAAAAAAAAAAAAAAGAAAAAAAAAAGTGGGACATGAAAGGATTTTTTGGCCCCCCTTTTTTAATATTTGTGGGCCCCCTTTTGTGCGATTACAGCTGCATTTCATTGGGGGTATTTCTCTATCTTTTTTCCCACATCGAGAGACTAAAAATTTTTCCCCATTTTTCCCTTGGGGAAAAACAGCTCAAAGTCGTGGGGTTTTGGATGGGGGGTTTTTTGTAAACCGGGTTTTAGCTTTTTCCACAAAATTCTCGATTGGTTTTCGGGTTTGGACTGTGATTGGGCCCTTTTCAAACCAGGGCCCCCCAAAAAAATTTCGGGGGCCCCATAAGCTGAAGCACTGGGCCCCCCCCTGAAAAACCCACCCCCCAAGAAAACCCGTCCCCCGCCCCCAGAAAAAAAAACGGCCTCTGGAATAAATGCCCCCATTTTACCAAATAATACAGTGTGCAAAAAAGGGAAACGGGTATTGTGTGTACAATACCCAAATTTGATTAACTTATCTGTCTTTCTCACTTCATGGACACGGGCTAAGAAGCTCCATCCTACCCCCCTTCACCACATACAATTTCCCCTCCCACCACATTAAATTTTTCCCCCCAAATTTTTTCCCTTGGAACACCCTCACCCTTCTAAAAAAATAGCCAGCAAAAAAAGGAAAAAAGTTAACCCTTTTATCAAGGGCCCAATTTCAGGGACACCTGTGGGGCCTTATACCCCGATAAAACCTAAACCCCACCTTTATGTAGCCCAATAGGGGTTTCCCAACCCCAAGTCAGGTAAAACCCCTTTTAAACCCCACCATAGAGGGGACCACATAGGGGTTTAAGCACCAGTCGGGTTTAAAAACCTTTCAACCCCCCCTTTTTGGGGCCCACTTAGAGGTCCAAAAACCCCCTCGGTTTTTAAACCTAAAAACTTATAGAGCCCAAAATATTTGGTCGGGGAACAGTTTCGGTAAAATTTCCCCCCAAAGAAACGGGCCCCCCTTTCCAAAAAGAAAGGAGACCCAAAAGAGGTTTGGACACCGTCGGGGGACAAAAAATTCCCAGTGAAAAACCAGAAAATGACCCCAATATAAAAGAAAAATTAACCCTGAAATCAGGGACTCCCGGAGACGTTTTTAATCTGAGGAGTCGTTCTTTCTCTAGAGTTTTTTTTCCCTTTTTTCTGCTCCTTTTCCACCCGCCCATGAGGGCATTGTCCCGGGCCCACAATTCACCCCTGAAAAAAATTTTCCCCACAAATATTTAGAAACCCCCCAATTTTAAAGGGATTTTTTTCCCCTATTCCCCACCTCTGTCAAAACTACCCAGGGGGGGGAGGGGGCGGGTACGGGCCCAAAAACCTTAGGGTTTCTAGTATCCTGGGGGGGTTTGGGAGGGTGGGGAGAGGACTAACCCCTAAAGTTTTTGGGCAAAAAACTAGGGCTGTTTCCCTAACCAATTTTAAAATTACCGGGTTTAGGTAGACAAAAACCTAGGTAGGTTGGCAAAGGGGGCCGGGCCCCAGGAATTTTAGTACCCCCTATTTGGGTTGGGAGACACCCCCCCCGGATTTTTGGTGGGCCCGGGGCCAATTTTAGGTTGGGGGGGAAACCTAGCCGGGGCCCCCTTTTTGGGTTTGTAGGCTTCAGGGCCCCCCTTTGGGGGTTTGGGGGTGGGTCGGGGGCCCCCCCTTTAGGGGGTTTAGGTAGGGGCCGGCCCCCTTTCCTTTGAGGGTTAGGTGGGCGGGGGCCCCCCTTTTAGAGGTTAGGGTTAGAGTCAGGGCCCCCTTTAGGGTTGGGTTTGAGCCCCGGGGCCTTCCCTTTAGAGGTTAGGACCCAGGGCCCCTTTAAGGTGGGTGAGCCGGGCCCCCCTTTTTTAGATTAGGGGGCCAGGGCCCCCTTTGGGGTTGGGGAGCCAGGGCCCTTTTAAAAATTTAGGGGGTCAGGGCCCCCTTTAGTTTGGGCAGCCCGGGGCCCCTTTTTGATATGGGCCCAGCCAGGGCCCCCTTTAGAAAATAGGTGCCTCGGGGGCCCCCTTTGTTAAAAGGGGGCCAGGGCCCCTTTTTTAGATTAGGGGGGCCAGGGCCCCTTTAGATATAGGTACCCCGGGGCCCCCCTTTAGAAAAGAATTTAGGTAGGCCCGGGGCCCCTTTTAAATTTATAGGAGCGGGGCCCCTTTTAGATATGGGGACCCGGGGCCCTTTTTGATATAGGCAGCCGGGCCCCCCCTTTAAGTTTTTAGGCCCCCGGGGCCCTTTGTTTGGCCCCAGGGCCCCTTTGGGTATAAGGCGCCGGGGCCCCCTTTTAGTTTAAAAGGCGGGGGCCCCAGGGTCCCCCCTTTTGGGAATAAAAATTTAAGGTACCCAGGGCCCCCCTTTAGATTGGGTTTGCAGGGCCCCCCTTTAGTTTAAAAGGGTCCCGGGGGGCCCCCTTTAGATTTGGGTTTACCCAGGGCCCCCCTTTTAAAATTAGGAAATCCGGGGGCCCCCTTTAGTGTAGGGGGGAGGGGCCCCTTGGGATTAGGTAGCAGGGCCCCTTTAGATGTGGGGTAGCCGGGGCCCCCTTTGGGTTGTGGGGTACCCGGGGCCCCCCTTTGTGTGGGGGTGGGGCCAGGGCCCCCTTTAAGAGGGAAAGGTGCCGGGGCCCCCCTTTTTAGATTTGGGGGTACCCCGGGGCCCCCCCTTTGAAAATAGGTAGCGGGGCCCCCTTTAGATTAGGGTAGAAAGGGCCCCTTTGGATATGGGGAGCAGGGCCCCCTTTTGATTGGGTTGCGGGGGCCCCCTTTGATAGGGGAAGCCAGGGCCTTTGTTAAAAATTTAGGTAGGAGGGGGGCCCCTTTAGTTATGGTTTAGCCGGGCCCCTTTTAGAGGGTGGTAGCAGGGCCCTTTAGATGTAGGTACGGGCCCCTTTAAGGGGCCCCCAATCCCCCCCTTTTTGGCGGGGGGGGGGCCCCTTTTTGGGGGGGGCCCCCCGGGGAGGGGGGCCCCCTTTTTTAAAAACCCTTTTAAATGGGGCCCCCCGGGGCCCCCCAAAAGTAGGGGGGGATGGGTCCCGCTAACTCTTTTTTTGGGGGGGGGCCCCGTTTTCCCCCCCAGGGGGGGTTTGGAAGGGGGGGTTTCCCCCCCGGAAACCCTCGTGAGAAGGGGGGGGCAGGGGGGGACGACCCCTCCTGCCCCCTTTTCCCTGAAATTTTCGGGCCCTTTTGCCCCGTAAAACCCCTTTTTTTTTGTCAGCGTCACAGGGGAAAAGTGCGCGCGGTGCTTCACTTCCCTGGGGGGGACACTGCTGAGGAGATCTTCTGGAGGGGGGCCCGCTTGAGGAGCCTGGTCGGGTTTAAAGTGGTTTTTTATTATTTTATTTTTTTAGTTTTAGGGGGGCATGTTGGCTACAATGGGGGGTCACCTGGTAAATGGGGGGAAATTACCTGGCGACAGGGGGGGGGCACTACCGGGCTAACAAGGGGGGGGCACCCCTGGTACAAGGGGGGGCCATTTCCCTGGCAACAGAGGGGGCATTTCCCTGGCAAAAAGGGGGGGCACTCCCTGGTACAATGGGGGGCATTTCCTGGCAAACAATGGGGTGGGAAAAATATCCGGGGAACAGAGAGGGCATACCTGGCTAACAAGGGGGGCACTCCTGGGTTTGGGGGGCACTCCCTGGTAAAGGGGGGGCATTCCTGGCTATAAAGGGGGTACTACCGGTTCAAGGGGGGGCACTACCTGGCTACAAGGGGGGGGTTTTACTGGAAACCAATGGAGGCACCCCGGTAACTTTTGGGGGGGGGGGCTTGGGGGGGCATCCTGGCTAAAATGGGGGCACTACCTGGCTAACGATGGGGGCACTACCTGCTAACAATGGGGACACTACCTGGCTACAAAGGGGGCACTACCTGGCAAACAATGGGGCAACTACCTGGCAACAGAGGGGGCACTACCTGGAAAGTATTGGGGGCATGTACCGGGCCAACAGAGGGGGCATCTACCTGCACTGGGGGCTACCTGACAAACAATGGGGGCACTACCTGGCAAACAATGGGGGCACTACCTGGCAAACAATGGGGGGCATCTACCTGGCAAACAATGGGGGGCATCTACCTGGCTAACAAAGGGGGGCATCTACCTGGCTACAAATTTGGCTCTACCTGGCTACAGAGAGGGCATCTATTTGGCTACAAGGAGGCATCTACCTGCCTGTAAAGGGCACTACCTGGTTATGGGGGGCTACTACCTGGCTTTCTTCCAAAGCCGTTGTGGAGTAGGTGTGGCTTTTTGAAGGGGCGTGGCATACCGTCAAGATGGGCGTGGCCATGCAAATTTTTGCCGCGGCGCGCTACGCACGCCGCCCACTGTCGTCTCCTACTTTTTCATTTTCAAAAGTTGCCAACTATGAGGTAGCAGGGCCCCCTTTAGAAATAGGAAGCAGGGCCACCTTTAGATATAGGCAGCCAGGGCCCCCTTTAGACATTGGCAGCAAGGGCCCGCTTATATATAAAAAAACAAAAAAAAACAAAACAACCACTTACCTGACTCTCGCTCTGGCTCCCGCCGCTCCGTGCTCCCGCGGTCTTCTACTGCGGCGCTGCATAGGCGCGCGCGGTGAAGTGACGTCACCGCGCCGCCTACGTCAGCAGTAGGGGCCGGCGCCCGGCAGGCTGAAGGCCTAGCGCCTTCAGCCTGCCAGGGAGAACAGCGGAGCGCAGCGCTAGTGGCGCTGTGCTCCGCTGACACCCCGCAGCCCTGAGAGCTGGGGACATTAGTCCCCAACTCCTGGGCCAGTCTCTGGGCGCGCCGTCGGGGCGTTCAGGGACCGGATGCGCGGCCGGGCCCCGGGGAGCGACGGCACTGCCTCCGGGGCCCCCAGCAACTCGGGCCCCACACAGTGGGCCAGGCGGAGCCTGGTTCGGCGGCTGCGCCGCCGGGCCCCGCTCTGCCGTGAGGAATAAGGGGCCCGCTCGCCGCGGGCCCCCTTATTCCACCGGGCCCCATACGGGAGTACTGGTTGTACCCCCTGTATGACGGCCCTGATTCTAACACCTGGATACGTTTATTTGTGAACTACTCCATTGTAGATTGTGCTTTATGTTTGGGATCATTGTCTTGTTGGAAGATAAATCTCCGTCCCAGTCTCCGGTCTTTTGTTTTCTTCCAGAATGGTCCTGTATTTGGCTCCATCCATCTTCCCATCAATTTTAACCATCTTCCCTGTCCCTGCTGAAGAAAAGCAGGCTCAAACCATGATGCTGCCACCATCATGTTTGACAGTGGGGATGGTGTGTTCAGGGTGATGAGCTATGTTGCTTTAACGCCAAACATATAATTTTGCATTGTGGCCAAAAAGTTGGATTTTGGTTTCATCTGAACAGAGCAGCTTCTTACACATGTTTTGTGTCTCCCAGGTGGCTTGTGGCAAAATTTAAACAAGACTTTTTATGGATATATTTGAGAAATGGATTTCTTCTTGCCACTCTTCCCTAAAGGCCAGATTTGTGCAGTGTGTACCTCAGCTGTAGATCTCTGCAGTTCATCCAGAGTGATCATGGGCCTCTTGGCTGCATCTCTGATCAGTCTTCTCCTTGTTTGAGATGAAAGTTTAGAGGGATGGCCGGGTCTTGGTAGATTTGCAGTGGTCTGATACTCCTTCCATTTCAATATGATGGCTTGCACAGGGATGTTTAGGGTTTGGGAAATCTTTTTGTATCCAAATCCAGCTTTAAACTTCTTCACAACAGTATCATGGACCTGCCTGGTATGTTCCTTGGTCTTCATGGTGCTCTCTGCGCTTTAAACAGAAACCTGAGACTATCATAGAGCAGGTGCATTTATATGGAGACTTGATTACACACAAGTGGAGTTATTTATCTTCTTCAGTTTTAGGACAACATTGGATCATTCAGAGATCCTCACTGAACTTCTGGAGTGAGTTTGCTGCATGAAAGTAAAGGGGGGCCGAATAATAATGCACGCCCCACTTTTCAGTTTTTGGGGGGTTTTTTCCAAAAGTTTAAAATATCCAATAAATTTTGTTTCACTTCACAATTGTGTCCCACTTGTTGTTGATTCTTCACAACAAAATAAAGATTTTATATCTTTATGTTTGAAGCCTGAAATGTGGCAAAAGGTTGAAAAATTCAAGGGGGCCGAATACTTTTGCAAGGCACTGTAAGACGTGGAGCTAGAGGTACGAGACAAGGCACTCATTCCAGTGTTCCAAACAACACACAAGCGAGCATATCGTCAGTTGCAGGACAGTCAGGCCTGTCATCGCTTGGTCGGTTCCCTGCGCATCTCATTTCTGAAGAGCGGCGCCAATCTGTTCTTCAGTGGTTAACACACCCTGCATCCAGCAGTTTTAACTCTTCTTCCTCTCAGTCACAGCCACAAATATTGTCATCATGAGTCCAAACTGAAGCAAAGACGGGCCAAATGCCACCCAATAAACTCTCTTTCCGCTGAACTCGCTATCTTTAAGGTGCGAAAATGACGAACACAAGAGGCAAAAGGCATAGAACCCAGTATATGTTCTCCAGACCCTTTCGTAAACATGGAGTTGTGCCTTTGTCAACATACATGCACATCTACAAGAAGGGAAACATTGTGTACATTACGGGTATTAGCCTCATACAAAGAGGCATGCCACATAAATGCTATTATGGCAAGACTGGCAAGATCTACAATGTTACGCAGCATACTGTGGGTATAATTGTGAACAAGCAGATCAAGTGTAAAATCCTTGCCAAAAGAATCACCCCATGTGGGGCACATTCGCACTCCCGGTGCAGAGAAATTCCTCTAGCGCGTCAAAGAAAACGGGAGGAAGAAAAAGGAAGCCAAGGAGAAGGGCACCTGGTTGGAACTGAAGCGTCAGCCAGCGTTTCCAAGAGAAGCTCACTTTGTCCGCACTCATGGAAAGGAACCTGAGCTCCTTGAGCCCATTCCCAACAAGTTTATGGCATAATGTGACAATATCCTTTGCAAAATATTCCATTGTTGCTTAAGCATAAGAATGTGATGGTGCTTTTGCGAATTTTATATGGGTGGGAAAGCGCTCTCGTATAGCCAGCAATTTCTCAAGTGCTACCCTGGTCTTGACTGTCTCCTGCGGAAGGCTCGAGGTCTTAGCTCACACTTTTGGCGTTCGTACCCTGCTTCGGCCCGACTGTCAGCGTCATCTGGGCCTCCCCGTCAACCGTCTGCATTTCTTCGTGCAAATTTTATTCTAAGTGTCCAAAAGGTCATTTTTGCTGGTTTTGGGGTTAGGCTACTGTAAAAGGGGTGCCATGGGTACCAATAGGGCAGTACTCCTATCAGGGGCCCTAATCAAAAAGAGGCCCAGTGATATGTAAAATAATAGGAACTAGTAATGGGTGAGGGTCTCATTAGAGTTAGCTGCATGGGACCCTGAAACGGTTAATAGATGACGGACGGCAGCACTGGCTACCACTGCACCCCCTATAACTATGGCCCTGCCAGCTGAACCTCCATGTTCCCCATTGGGATGTTCTTGCTGCCACCACATATATGACATGTTCTTGGGCCCTGGTGCAAAAAAGTGATAAGGGGCTTCTGCCAGTTACCATGTGCAATTCCCAATACCGGCGTCTTCTTAAGCTACCGCTGTACCTGCTATAGCTGCGCTACCCTCAACTTTTCAGTTGGCCATTGAAAGGAATGAATGATTTTAGCCTGTGAATTTTTTTCTTTGATTCTTATGGCCAAATTGTCCTTACTAAGTTGTACCACGTATCCAGTTTACTGTTATGGATGGTAATTCCAGTTTCTCCTCACCTGTTTTGGTATAAAAATTAACCTGATCATCTTCTCCCATTGACTTTAATGGGAATCAATGATCAATCGAGATCGGAAATCGAATCGATTTTCTTCAAAATCAGGAATCGGCTAGATCTCGATTTTTTAAGCAATCGCTCATCACTATTGCTGTTTGTTAGTGATTCATGATAGGATTGTTACATTATGGTTCTCACATATCTATTGGAGTGCAAGCATACACAAGCAGGAATGGATTCACAGATTTGTGTGTTTAAACATCATTTAAATATTAATACTTACGTACAGGGCCGGGACGACGGGTAGGTAGAGGTAGGCGATCGCCTAGGGCGCCTACCTCTGCCTGTCCCTAAGAGGCGCAGGCAGGGGCCCCGAACCTCCCGGGCTCCAGGCCGCTGTCGTGGGCCTGGAGCACCGACTGGCCCTTCAGCTGCAGGTTCGTCCGGTTTGTCCAGGTGCAGCTCAGCTGGGCAGCGTCGCAATGAAGTGATGTCATCGCGCCGCTGCCTGTCCTCAGGCGCACAGCCCGTCATAGGCTGTACGCTCGAGAAGCTGCCGGAGGAGCATCCCGGCGCTGGAGGCGTGGCCTGAAGAGGAGCGCGCGGGGGAAGCGGTAAAAGGGTTTAAAATTTTTATTTTTTAAACC
>JAODAL010046301.1:0-31068 GCA_025379985.1 Phyllomedusa bahiana | reverse complement strand
AAACGAATTTTTGGGAAAAATTGGGCAAGTGACCAAAAACCCGAATTTTTGAGAAATTCGGCCATCTCTAGAAGCTATAGATCAAGAGGATATGGCACAGTTTATTAAAAAAGTACATCTTGTCCCAAAGTACTCATATGTCTATGTAGATGAAACAGTAAAAAAAGTTATGGCTCTTGGAACATGGAGAGAAAAAAAATTACGAGCAAAAAAATTATGACCAGCTGTCAGGAAGGGGTTAAAAGTGTTTTAGAATATTCAAGCAATAGCGCCACATAGAGTTAACTGCATGCAAAAAACTTATGTGCCCTAAATGAGAGGTGAAAAAAAAGGAAATTCTATGTTTGGTCTGCCACTGTTTACTGGCTATACTCAGAACTCCCATAGAACAGAATGGAGAGTCATGTGCAAGTGTGACTGGCTCTTCATACTGAGCCGACACTTTAGGTGGTCCGTCCCACATTGCACTTGCTAATTTATGTGTAATGGAAACGGAATTCCATTATATTCCCTACACAATAAAACATGTTTCATCTTCACTGCACAAACCCATCAATGATTTTGGTACAAGCTCAAAATGCAAAAAGTATATATATTTACGTAAATGTGTGTGGAATATTTATATATGTTTGTGTAACTGAGTGTCAATATGTATGTATAATATGAGCCGTCAATTTTTGAAGCATATAAATAGCAAGAAAAATCATCAAGTGCGAAGATCTGAGGAACTTCAATAAGAGCCAAGTTTTGGTGGCTAAATGACTGGGTTACAGCACCTACCAAACAAGGTCTTGTTGGGCCTGCCCAGTATGCAGATGAAGAAACAACAATAGGGTCATGGGTGTCCAAAGCTTATTAACTAGAATGCAATGTCAATCAGCTGCCTGTAAGGCCAGCAGGATATTGGCGTGGGATGTAATTAGTGCTATATAAAGCATTGGTGCGGCCTCACTTGGAATATGCTGTTCAGTTCTGAGCTCCAGTTTATAGAAAGGATGTAATGGAGCTAGAGAAAGTACAAAGACGAGCAACCAAACTAATAAGGGGAATAGAGAATCTTAGCGATGAGGAAAGATTAAAAAATTAAACTTATTTAGTCTTGAGAGAAGACGGCTCCAGGAGACATGATTATTTATATAAGTATATAAATGGTCCCTACAAAAAATATGGGGAAAAATTATTTTATGTTAAACCCCCTCAAAAGACAAGGGGACATTCCTTTCATCTGGAGAAAAAAAGATTCACTCTCCAGAAGAGAAAAGCCTTCTTCACCATTAGAATTGTAAATCTGTTGAATATCTGCCCCAGATGCTGGTCACTGCAAGAACAGTTGAGGGTTTCAAGAAAGGCTTAGACAACTACTTACAACTAAATAATATTAATATGTATAAAGCCATATAAAACATCTGGATCCATTCTGAGGGCAACTAATGAGGAATGAAATATTCCTTTAAGGCAGGTTGGTTCTTGCCTTAGGACCTCGTTCACACGGCTTATTCTGGGACTGATTTCAGCCGTACTGCGCGCCGTATTTGCGCTCCAACACGGCTGAAATCAGTCCCAGGCATTACGGTAATCCACAGTTCTCATAGACAACTATGGATTCCGTCTCCGTCCCCGAGATGCGTCCCCGCAATTACGTCGGCAATAAGCCGTGTGAACATTGCCTAAGGGTTCCAAAGTTTTCATTAGTAGGATAAAACTAAGCTTACAAATTCCCTCTACCCCTTTTTTTAGCCACATCTTTCCCACTCTTGTTTGAACTTGATAGACATTTATTTTTTTTCAACTATACTAGCTAAGTAACTATGTAACTATTATAGTGATGAAGGCTGACCCATCTGATCCCACAGAAGAGATACTATAGCCCAAACTGCAGAGTGTAGACACAGTAAATCAAGTGTCTGTCCACACAGTACATCACAGTAAATCAAGTGTCTTTTCTATGGCCAAAAATACAATATAAGAAGGCAAGCCAGCAGCGGCAGTGTAATACTCTAGAAAATGTTTTTTCTGAAAACCTTGGTTTGGATTTATGTGGATTTACATTGGTATTTTCCTTATTCAAAAAATCCCTTTTTGGAAAGGTTTTTCCCTAATGGCAATGGCCTTTTTTTTAGCAGGTCTATGCATCCTGTTACACTGCAAAAATTGTTCAGAAATGAATTCAGAAACATGACAAAAGATGTGGTAGAAACAGTCTCATTTATTTAAGGGGTTATCTGGGACTTGCAAAAGCTTGTTGGTCTGCTGGGGTATGATTAGAAATAGAAAAAAAGTATACTTACCTCCGTGAAGCTCCCGTTCCATCCCGTTTGGTCGCCCCGTACATCCCGGGTGCACAGTGAATGTCCTTCGTTCACGTGCTATTTGCAGCCAGTCACAGGCCACAACATCCTGTGCACCTGACCGCTCTGGTCATTTTGGGCGCACTTAGCACTGAACGATGGACATTCACTGTAAGCCGGATTACGGGGGCGTCAAGAGGTGATAGGGTTTTTTTTTTTTTATTTTCTAACATCCCAGTGGGCCCCAAAAAACTTTTTTTTTAAGAACTTAAAATTTACATTTTAAAAGGGCCGCTTTTTTCATTTGAGCCAGATTCATCATGCCACCTTAAGAAAAACTATGACTCCCATTGGGCAGGCTGTTTTCGTGGGTAAAATAATGTTTAGTTGCTGTGTATTTAACGTACTATCTATGTTAGCTCTTGTTCACCAGTTTCGATAAACACCTATCAGATTCTGCTCTCATTTAGCAACTGTATGGGTCTAACACTATCTCAAAATAAAAATATTTTGATTATTTCCAGAAAAGTATATCAACAAATAGTTCCCTATGGGGGGGTTGGGCAAAAACATACTATACCCCCTATATGTATATATATGGGTATACATACTTACTCACAGTGGGTGTATGTATATATTCTTTTTCACCTTTTCAAAGAAAAATACAGTGTACATAAACATGACAAGGTGAGGTACCCATTTTGGATTTGCATGACCCAGGGCACCGCTGAAATAGCTTGCCCTATGCCCAGAATCCCCACTCTTCCACCGAACCCCCAACCCCCAACACGGCGCTTCGTGGCTCCACCAAAAATGACACTGATCACTGACATGGATTGAAATGGCCACAGCAGCCGTTTATTAACACATACAACATATAAACGTATAAATATATAAAATATATAAAACTCCAACTGTATAAAATGTATCTATAAAATATACATAACTTTTCAAACTGCTTCAAACCCAAAATATCCGTCCATGGGGCCAAGGTCCTTGGAGCTAATAACGGCCCGGCGAACGAAAAATCCCCGAAGGGAAAAACCAACAATTGCCCCCAGCCGAATCCACGGGGCTCGGGCGCCAAAGCCAATACTCTATGGCCCCAAAAACCATTTTGCTCTTCAGGGATACACCCTAAAGGAGCCCACCTTCGCCGGGCCGTCCCATTAACCAATCACTGAGGGAATCCTATCCCGAAGGACTCCCTGACCACGTATTCCTCCCAACTCCAAGAACCTCAGCCGCCCCCCCGGCTGCCATGACAAAACAGAAACCCTGTCTACACCCCCAAACCCATCCCTCGCCGCCCCGTCCCCAGGACCCCTCATCAACAAACAAAACATTGAGGGAGGGTGGGCGGGACTGCTCCTTACATGCCGCGCCGTCTGGTCCGCTCGGCGGGAGGGCGGAGTTTAAATAACTTCGCCCTCACGTCCGCACTCTCTCCCCCCTCCCCTCACTACAGGGCGCGCTCCGGCCGCGCCCAGCGTGCCAGGTCATGGCGCGCCTCCCCTTAGGGGCGGGCCTGGTACGGCGCACTACTTTAGAGAACAGCACTGCGTGATCACAAAGAGCACTCACATACAGCAGTTATTGAGAGCAGTGTAAAAGTATTGTTGTCATCTATTTTACATGCTGAGAAACACTACAGCATAGGAGGCAGAAATTTGCCTCGGGCCAGTGCGTGGCATTTTCTCATTGAAATTACGTGTTTGCAAGAACATAATTTCAAGAAAGTATTCAATTTCATAATGAATACCACAGTTTCTACAAATATTCAGCTACATTAAGAAGATCAAAGAGGAATCCAGTAGTAGTAGTAGTAGTCGATCAATTAAATGATAGGTAGAAATTATACAATAAAGTAAATTCACACGGTGTATTTCTGGCATGCAAAAGCGTGTTTGTTTACTCCTTGAAATTATGTGCTTGCAAACGCGTCCTTTCAATGAGAAAACGCCACGCACTGGCCCGAGGCAAATTTCTGCCACCTATACTTTAGTGTTTCCCAGCGAGTAAAATAGATGACAACAATAATTTTACACTGCTCCCAATGACTGCTGTATGTGAGCATACCCTAACAATGCTGGATAATCAACCCAAATGACAAAATCCACAATGACAGAATAAGATAAGAACAATTTGGGCAATGTATAAAACCTGGCACTGACACGCCAGTTTTAAATCACTTTAGAGAAGTGTAGAAGATGCCAGTATGTATGAAAGCTTCGCACAGTATTTATACATGAGTCCTGCTCTGTGCCAAAGGTAGTCTCAGTCATGCCACTTTGAAACTGGTATGGATGTACATGACAGATATTCTCCAAACTTTGGCACATTCGTATGCTTAGCTCCAAACTTTGGTGCAATTATATGATTCTGGTGCGACACGCTCCCTCAAACTTACGGCATTTAAAAGTGTTGTGTCTGGTGCAGAATGCGCCTAGTTCATACATTTATAGAACAGGGCTACGACCGCAAAGCACGCCAGGAATCTGGCGCAGCCCCATTCATACATGTCGCAGTTTATATTTTGAAGTCCTCTAAACCAATTTGAAATTTACATTCATTTTGAATATTCTGTAATGTTCCAAAATGACCACATGGGGTCAGAAGAGTCCTTTCTAGCATTTGTGAAAGGCCTTTTCCTCAGACAATACCCTTGCATTGTCTACTTATTAATTAAAAAGGCATTTTATAAGAGAAGAGGTCTTATGTTATGTCACCATAGTGATTGCCTTTTTGTGTGCCATCTGGTAAAATAAAGGCTAGTTTTGGAATATTGATGGTGACATTGTTTTATATCTGCTGCAGAAACGACAGGATGTGAAGTGTTCCACCAACTGTGATCATATACACTAAATGAACATCAGCTGAACCGGCAGATTTCGTTGGGACCAGCTATTTAGTGTATTAGGAGTGTCCTTAGTCTTTGCCAACAGTAGGTGTTAGGAGAAAGAACGAGTCAAAAACACTTTTATTTCTACAGTAAGAATATAGAATGAAACAAAGAGATATCCTTATAAATCAGAAGCAGAGCTAATTTAAGGAACAGTGGTTTACTTGTCTGTGTATTCGTTTTTGGATTGAAAGAAGAAATGGCAAAAAAAAAAACAAACAAAGGAGGTAGGGCGATCAATTAACAACTATAATGACTTGCTTTAAAGGACAGTAAGGCCGGGTTTACACATCGCATTACTGCATTCAACAACAACGCATGCAGTATCGAGAAATGTGAACCCAACCTAAAAGGTTTGGCCCATATTTCTTACATATTGCATACTTGTTATATTAAAGGGGGTTTCCCATGAAGTAAAATCCACTGCATAGTTTGGCTCTCAGCTAGCTGCGAGCCGACCGTGCATGAGAATGAGGAGGACAACACTTGTGGTTGTCCTCCTCAATCACTTATTGGAGCTCCAGAGTATAGCCAAGTGCACACAAACGGCTATGTTTACATCAAGACCAGTGCTCAATGCCTTTTCTGTTAAGGTTAAATGCTGCTATAAGTCCTTATTTTATGTTTCCCTCTTCTCGGGCATCTGATCTTTGCTTTGGTTTAAAAAAAACTGTTGCAACGACTGCAGTGGTGCTTTCCCCAAAACACAAAGAGACAGATCTATAATCTTGAGTGTGCCAGAATTTATGCTCAGTGCAGCCAAAAAACCTGACTTAAATTCTATACACGTGACATAGTGGAAGTGGTCCAAAAAACAAAAATTGGTCAGCACATCTAAAACAATTTTAAAGAAATTAGGGCAACATGTATGAAGATCGGCGTGTGGAGCGCCCGTTTTCACATTATTTTTGAAAGCTGCGCCTCATTTATGTCGGCGCCCGAGGTGCGCTCATACATGCGGTGTAAAGTTCGCCAGTGTGTGAGGCGCAGTGCGGAACTTAGGCGCAGAAGGAATACGCCTAACATGTATTACGATTCGAGACAGGCTGGAAAACAGTGAAAAATTATTAAACATGTTAGTGAATAGCAAAAAGAGTTGTGTTTCAAATGAATGAATGAATAAAGTGAAAAATCAAAGTTGAATAAAATCCATTGCAATGTATAGAAAAAGTGGATCATTTAAAATGAAAGCAAATACATATAAGATCTCAGAAGAAATAAATATCAGCTAGAAAAGGTCTTTAAAAAAAGGGAGAGAATTCCACTAATTTTACATTAAATAAGCCAATGCAGATGTTGTACTGATGTTAATTTTGGTCCTTTTTTTTAAAATAAAAAATGAAGATGTATTTGTTCTTCTTTCACCTTTTATTCTATTTAATATCTACAGCAAGAGCCAGCACAGCACAGGTCTGGCTGGGACCTGTGGTCCTCCAAGCAGGATTTATTCTTCTTGACAAATCATTTATTGTAGTAGTGTACTGCTGTCAGTGTAGAACTATAGCACATTACAAGAATTCTTAGCTCCACTTCGACTTCTCCGCTCAGATAGACCACATTAAACTAGGTCTGCCTGTCGGAGCTGTAAAGCGCTGGAATGCGCCTCACTTTGCCGCCCGACATTCCTACATGCCTCGGATTTTTCGAATTTGCCACGTCCCACCCCAGAACGCCCACAGCGCGCCCACTGCACGCCCCTTTATGTTAGGTGCATTAAAAAGTGGCGAAGGTTGAGCCTAACAGCGCATTACTGCGTCCGACAGCGGAGCCGGCACTGTGAGGCGCAGTATACACCTGAAAACAGGCTCAAACTCCGATCACATATGTTGCCCTTAGTGTAGGTTACCACTGGCATGGTCAGGGCTGTCTTAACAGCATTATGGGCCCCTGGGCAGCGCTGTGCACTGGACCTCCCAACCGACACAACCACTTGCAGGAATAAATATATCTGGCAGTGACTACAGCACTTACCACTTAAAGTAAATAAGATAACCCCTGACATCAGGGACTCACAGGAGATGTCTCTTCTGAGGAATCGTTCTCCAAGATGTTCTTATTTTCTTTTAGTCTCCATCAAACCTAAAACGCCATGATGACTTCACCCAGCCATAACTCGCTCCTGCAGAATTTAACGCACAAACATCTTAGACTCCTCTCTTTATCAACACTTTCCTGTCTCTGGTATGGGCGACCCTCATTAAGCAAGTAGGTAGTATTGTTGCCCACCATTAAGTAGGTAGGTATATAGGCCCAAGGTAAGTAGATATACAGCCCCCTATAGATATAGCCCTCTATATGGTAGGTATACAGCCCCCTGTAAATATAGCCCCCTATAGGGAAGGTATACAACCCCCTGTAGATATGGTTCTCTGTAGGGTAGGTATACAGTCCCCTGTAGATATGGCCCTCTGTAGGGTAGGTATACAGCCCCCTGTAGATATGGCAATCTGTAGGGTAGGTATACAGCCCCCTGTAGATATGGCCTTCTGTAGGGTAGATATACAGCCCCCCTGTAGATATAGCCCTCTATAGGGTAGGTATACAGCCCCCTGTAAATATAGCCCCCTATAGGGAAGGTATTCAACCCCCTGTAGATATGGCCCTCTGTAGGGTAGGTATATAGCCCTGGTAGATATGGCCCTCTGTAGGGTAGGTATACAGCCCTGGTAGATATGGCCCTCTGTAGGGTAGGTATACAGCCCCCAGTAGATATTGTCCTCTATAGGGTAGTTATACAGCCCCCTGTAGATAAGGCTCTTTGTAGGGTAGGTATACAATCCCCTGTAGATATGGCCCTCTGTAGGGTTGGTATACAGCCCCCTGTAGATATGGCCCTCTGTAGGGTAGTAATACAGTACCCTGTAGATATAGCTCTCTGTAGGGTAGGAATACAGTACCCTGTAGATATAGCTCTCTGTAGGGTAGGTTTACAATATGTAAAAACACATGTTAATCAAAGAAGTAGCCAGGTGACATGTAGACAAGAATACATTTACTTGTTACCAATGCAGTAATTTCAAGCAAAAGCTTTAACAGTTTTTATTGTTGGACTGGAGTGTTTGGGGCCCACCAATCCAACCATCGGTGTCGATTCTTGGGGTCCAGCCTACAGCTGCTGTAATAGCAGCAATTACTATTCCAATACAGTAATTTATAGCAAAAACATTTCAAGCTTACAGTGTCAGACTGGGGTGCTTTGGGCCCACCAGTGGAGTTTATTCTTGGTGTCCGCCAGTGGCATTGATCCATGGAGTCAGCTACTGGACGTGAATGCACATGACTCTTGTGTTCTACCTTTTGCTTTCTGCCTTTCTTTCTCTGTCTTTCTCCTAGCAAAACTGACCCTTTGCCCAATGGGGATTTCTCTTACTACCCTGTAGACCAGTGCAAGCCTACCAGTTGCCTTTTATTTTTCCATCAAAATAGCCATGTGAAAGCTTCTATTTTGCAGGACGATACATGTTTAATAGTACTATTTATCCTACCATATAATGTGATGTGGAACCCACCAAAAAGTTCCTTGTCTGGAGTTCACCATATAGTAGCAATGACATGTTCACTCAATTCTGTTGTTCAGTTCGCTATTTATTATTATTCTTATTATTATTATTATTATTATTATTATTATTATTTGCTATGTTTTGCTACTTTTCCATTGTTGGAGCTGTGCAAGGTTCTATTTTTTAAGGGGGAGGAGTGATTTGTAGTGTAATAATTTTGGAATGCTTGTAGCTTTTTGATCACTTTTCATTAATTTTTTTTACATTTTTTCAGTTATCACTGTTCACTATAAATAGTGTCATATTTTACTAGGTCGGAGTTTTATTGACACAACAATCCCAATTCAGTAAATTCTTTTGATTGTTTGTACTTTATACGGTAAATGGGAATCACTTAATTGTAATTTCAGTATACCGCAGTATTTTTGTATGTCATTTTAACAATTCTCTATTACACCTTGCCAGAGGCTAAGGATGCTTTCACACGGTGCGTTTTTGATGCCTTTTTTTAATGCGTTTTTTGTGCAGGAAGGCACAACAATTAATGCTGTACATTGCTATTTTTACCACATTTTTTTTTTTTGTTCAGCAATGTACAGCATTAATTGTTGTGCCTTCATGCACAAAAAATGCAGTAAAAAACACATCAAAAAAGCACCAAAAATGCACTGTGTGAAAGCACCCTAAGGACAGGAATACAAAAATGATCCAGGTGGCTTCAATAGCTGCCATGACAATTGAACAGAATCCCTGGATCATATTACAGTTTGGGGGACAGAAGAGGGCACCCAGCTACAGGCAGTCCCCAGGTTACGAACGGAATAGGGTCTGTAGGTTTGTTCTTAAAGAGGGTTGTCTCACTACATTGATTCCTCTTACCTCAGTCCTGTTTTCTTGGTTTCATTTTGAATTCAGGGTCGTGTTTACTGGCTTCTACTAGACTGCAGTAGAAGCCAGGTTTGTAGCTATGGCAACCAGTGCTGGCAGCCTATAAGGAGAGATCAAACAGGTCTGTAGCTATAGCAACCTGAGGAGCTGAAGCAGCCCATACAGGATCGGATATCTATGAATAGGTAGGATACTGTTAATGGACATATTGCAAAGTGACTTGTTTTTGCAAGATCCTTAACATAAAAAGCAATCCTTTTAGTGAGACAACCCCTTTAAGTTGTAATTGTATGTAAGTCAGAACATGTACATTTATTGAATGTAACTCCAGCAAATTTTTTTTTATTTAGTTAGGGAAGAGTTTTTACATCTGTTTTGCTGCCTGTGCCCTTGTTTAGAAGATTTCACCCCACTTTCTGTATCTCATGTGCTGCTGTGGCATGCAGACACTTGGTTACTATGGGGCGTTACTCAGTGTGTGATGTCAGCACCCCCAGCCAAGCCCCATAAGTCTCCGCTTTTAAATATGGGACGGATGTAAGTCGGAACGTTGTAAGTCGGGGACTACCTATATAATATAATGGATTAGAGACTGCAGGTGTGCTGAGCACAGTATCTAAGTGCTTGCACAGCCGGTCAATGACTGTGGGTGTTAGCTATAATTAACAGCCGACACCTGTTGTGTAAAGATCATACATGTTAAGTTTTATAGGCAGCTGGATGACATACCCCAATCAGCCAGACTTCAGTCAATGGCCGTTTAACTTTTATTTGCCATTTTAGCAGAATTAGCATACATTAAAAAAGAATAATATGGTTTTATCTAAAAACTTGAAAAACTTATGTCTAAATATAACTTAAAAGGGAAAAACAGCTTGACAGGATGCACTTTTTTTATTTGTTGACTTTTTAAACAAAAATGATATTGATCCCCCCATGATTGGTTATTTTTAAGGGTACCAAATATCCTACCAAATAACCTTACTCCTTTTCCTCAACCATCATGACAAACTCAGGTGATTTTACCTTTTATAGGTCCCTTAGCCTGTTCTCCATAAAGTTCAGCCTTTATCGGATAAAATTAGGCCAAAAGCTACTGAACACATCAATCAGCAGATTTACCCCTCAACTTAGTTGACTAAAGCCGATATGTATTTTTTCACAGTTTCAATATGGTTCTTACTTATGGTAGCACTTACATACCGTGGAAAAAAAAAAAAAATCATAGATACAATAAGATGTGTATCAGCATGGTTGTTTGAGAGTCACAAAGTTGTGAAATTGACTCTTTCGTCAATATTGATTGAGTGGTCTAGGGCTTAAGGCTAAACTCTCAATCTTGTTTCTCGGATTTCAAAAGCGAGTGATTATGCCAGCATGTTCTCTGTGCTCTCCTCCCTTCTCCAACCCAATTTCCCATCTGTTCCTGTGAATAAGTGTATATACCCTTCTGTGATAGCTTCCCCTTATACTTCCTACACATGCATAACTTATAAACTACAAATAGAGAACACTCTTCCTAGGAATGACCTTATCCATACAACAGAAAGCATGGGGAATTGTAATTTTATGGTGAGTAAGGTAATTTTAGAGGAAGGTTCTTATATAGCAATACTTAGATATTTCCTACTACAATGTCTAGAAAAAAACATTTGTATTTAAACAAACACTTATTATTTTTTTTTTATCAAATAACTGGAAATCCTCTTTAAATAACTGCATAGAGAATAATGGGGTTAGTACAGGTGGGAACATAATTCTGCCATTTCTACTGATGAGAAAATAAGGAAATGAGACAGGATTACCCTTTACAAGTTTTACCTTTCAATGAGGAACCTTCCCAGCCTGGACCTGTACAATTATATTAACAAAATTACTACAACAATTAAAGGGAACCTGTCACATAGGTTGTGCACCCCTTGCTGAGGACAGCACAAGATAGTGTCAGACCTGCTGTTTCCAGCGCTGTGTCACTTATTCTGTAAAATGCTGTAGTTTAGAGCATTTACCCCTCAAATCTTATTCATAAGCAGGTGTTAGCCCTGCCCACCAAAGGCTAGCCCCGCCCACCGACAGTTATTTTCATGTTTCTACCTATTCAAAGTAAGGCTATGTTCACACGGCTGATTCACACCGTAATTGCAGGACAGATTTCGCCTGCAATTACGGTGTGTGTACGTGGGTGGGGGTGGGGTCAGGGCTGCCGGCCCCATAGACTTTCATTATCCACGCATGCAGAACAGAGAAAAAAGAGAGGGGGCGCACAATCGTGTTATACTGTTACAGGAAAACAGTGTATAATGGTTAAAATTGGGTTCTCACCTTTAAGTGTTGTGCTTGTAGTTTAGAGGCACAAGACTCATAAGCACTTACAGGGCTATTTATATTCCGTAGCCCTTAATACGGCAGCCGCAGGTCTCCAGAACTCCCCTCCGTGGCTCGGTGGAAGATAGACGCTGATCAGGATAAAGAAAAAATTGTACCCGGAGCACGTGCTGAAGAAAAGCCCGAGCTAAAGGCTTTTTGGTTTAAAAAAAGTATTTATTCTTAAAAAGTTCAAGATGTTATTCTCGCACCATTAAAAACAAAACATACAGATTAAAACTTGACGCGTTTCGCGCGTGTGCCCGCTTCTTTGTCACTCTGCAGTCCTGACAGTACAGCACAAGGCTCCTGAGCTGTCTTTGTGTCTAAGTCTAAATATTCTGGAGTGTGCTGGAGTATACTGTAAAGCAGAAGAACAGAGGGAGAATTGGGAAAGAGAGGACAAGCGCGCCATAGTGTGTTATAAATTAACGAGCAATAAGCAAAGATATAGGCTTCGTTCTGCTCACCTGAGTGGGTTGTACAGAAAACGGTACAACAATCTAGAAGGGTGTGTATCAGAATAAGGTCCAGCTGCCACACTCTATTCCTCTGGGGTCCACACACAGAAGGTACACCACACGAATAGGATATGGATAAGTGTGTTCCAGGTGGATTAAAATCTCCAGGAGCAATAGTTAAAATTGTGCACTATTTAAAAAATTGACCCTGGAAAGTAAATTAAAATGAGGTGTCACATTAAAATAAGTAAAACAAATTAAAATTGCATTTCTCATGCACTCGTGGCACACTTCATTAGGGATAACAGTCTGGTAAAAAACACGGAAAAAAAGGTTAATATTTTGGCGGCACTGAACGAGTATCACCCCTGTTGCTAACTGCTGCATAGTGTTGCATGTAAGTATAAAAACACATATGAAAATCAATAAACTGTAAACATTTGCTAACCATCATCATATGGTTTCAAATTAAACATAAAGGGAAATATGTCTGAGAAGAGGCGCTGCCATGCCAGTTTTGAGGTGCATTAAATGAGTCTTTAGTGTGCCTGAATGTATGAACCTGTCATAAATCTGGATTGTGGTATACATTGCATTGCATATTTTAGGCGCATAGCATATCTTAGGCGCATTGCTAGCATATTTTAGATGCATAACTTAGGCACATTCAAATGTGTCGTGCCAGGTGTAAACTGCACCTAGTTTTGGTGTTCAACAGTTCATACATATACAGAATAGGGCTGCAACAGTTTTGGTGCAAAATACACCCAAAATAAGACAAAGTCCAATTCCAACATGTTGTCCAAAATGTTTAATTATTCTTTTAGAACTTTTTTTCATGTGGTGTACTGCAGAGTGGCTGAGACCAGAGGTGACATGCTTTTGACAGGGCTTGAAAACACTTGGTAGCTAAGTTACGGTAAATACATGAAGGCTACGCCAAATGTGTAAATGCTATGGAGATGGCATCATAGTGGCTGGTGCACCTCAGGTACCAAAAATAGCAGGGTTAAAATTTTAGTAAGCTCCCATCCTGCTGATAAGACACAGCAGAGTGTGATGTCACCAGTCTGGCCATTGCTAGATCAGAGAGGTGGTCTGTGACCTAGGAAAGCATTGGTAAACTAGCAGTAGAGTAAAGCTTCTATATCTTTGAACTGAAGCAAAATAAGAACAACAATTTGTAATTACGTTTATTTACATTTCCCTACATGTTTAAAGCTAATCAATGAGATGGGAATACCCCGTGAAAAATTTAAAGTCATTTAAGAATTTACCCCAAGATTGAGTAAAAAAAATCATCTTCTGAACTTAGACTTTCAATTTTCAGAATTTGTATGTAACACATAATTTACCATAATATTATTACAATTATAAAGTGATGTCTTATTACTTAATGACTTGAGAAACTACGGATTCAAGGTTTATAAGATGCTCATAAGGGAACAGGTTAACCTAACAACTGGCTTTACAGTTCTTATAGGCAATGAAAATCATAAGTGCACAAGCTAAAGACTCTTAATATGATGCATTATCTAATCGCTGAACAGAAAACATCAATTTAACCACATGAAAATAAAAAGGATGCTTCCCAGGAGCATTATCAGATGTCAGTTATTATTATGGTTTGTAGGCATTTGTTTCGGTACAGAATGCAAATATGAACTCTGGCAGAACAGGACTAGCTGACAGCTTTATTTTACCAGATGTTACTCAGCAAAGTAAAGCTTTTTGTTTAAAAAAAATAAAAAAAATTGGTTTTACAAGAAGTGAAACGGCTTTCTTTTATAATGAAGCTTAGACTCAATCCAAACACAGGAAATAAAAGTATTGGCTATTGACATCTCTGTACAGACCATTGGTGTTTCTTTCTGAAAAATCAGTCTGAAAATAACATTTTGCTGATTTGGAGAAGAGCAATGCACTGCTACACAATATAGGATTCACAAGGCATTATGGGAAAAGAGCTGGGAAGATCACTGCACCCTCTATTTGTTGTAATAAATCCTCAATTTACTTCTGATTCACTGAATCTTTGAGAAGCAAAAAGGAATATTAGTCAAGCCAATATCGCTCATCTACATACGACCGTTTTGGGGTTTTGCCCCTCATCATTGTAGAGCAGAGCGATCTTGGCTTGTCTGGGTGGGAGGCAATGAGTGTCTGAGAGAAGGGGAACATCTCTCCTTATGGAGAGCACCAGTTAAGGTGTGTAGTGTTTTGATTGCCTTTTAGCCCACTACTAAGCATATGCATTTCTCAATGCAGTATGGGAAAGGAGCTGGGAAACTCACTGCACCCTCAATTGGTTGTAACAAATCCTCAATTTACTTCTGATTCACTGAATCTTTGAGAAGCAAAAAGGAATATTAGTCCAACTAGCATAGGATTAGTCCAACCAATATAGGATTCTGAAAGACAATAAATGGTAAGCAAAAAACAAAAGTACAATAACTCAAAATAAATATCAGGTCTTTTAAAGCCATAAAAATTATGTTCATTGATGTATATTAAAAATCAGTACAAAAAGAAAAAACATTACTGGCAAATCATAACATATTCATACCATGAGAGGCATAAAAGTATATAATAAATAAAAATATAGACGTTTTCACCAGTGAACCACAAGATTTGATTAAACAATGAGCATGCTAACAGCATGTAAAGTGCAAATGCAAAAAAATACACAAATGCAACATCAAGTCCCTAGAATGTCATATACATTATAAGAATAAATACAAGCACATGGCAAGTGCAGGTATACGTGATAAAAAGGAAAGTACCACAGGTTATACTGCATGGAAATGCAGTGTATGTACAGTTAGGTCCATATATATTTGTTGTTTGTACATGTTTACTGAAAAATATTCAAGTTCTAGTTATATAATGGACATGGACATAAAGAATAAATAAAATGGATATAATCATAATCATGATGATGACTAATGGAAGAAAACTGTATCATTGCCCAATGTATCAAAGCCATAATTAAATAAGAATTGATAAATAACCGTGGCCGCAACAATTACAATGCAAGCATGTGTTCAGTGAGAGTCTAAATTAATACTCACGATACCCAAAGGAGAAGGCATGGTCAAGATAAGAGCCGTCCGTGTGATACAAAAAAGAACTCCATATGTATAGGTAGTGGTCGCAATTCTTATTTAATTATGTTTTTTGATTCATTGGGCAATGATACAGTATTCTTCTATTAGTTATCATCATGATTATGATTATACCCATTTTATTTCTCAAGTGACAATGGTTTAATTAATTTCTCAATAACCTTTTCATATATTTGTTGAGCAATGTTTCTTTCTCTTCCTTAATGAACCTTAATTATTATAGGTAAAACGCGTTGGAAATTGCATTCAACTGAATTATCATTGTTTTAATTTAATTTAATCACAACCTGAACATAAAGTCCAGACTTTCAGCTTTCATTTGAGGATATCCACATTAAAATTGGATGAAGGGTTTAGGAGTTTCAGCTCCTTAACACGTGCCACCCTGTTTTGAAAAGGACCAAAAGTAATTGGACAAATTGAATAATTGAAAATAAAATGTTAATTTCTAATACTTGGTTGAAAACCCTTTGTTGGCAATGACGGCCTGAAGTCTTGAACTCATGGACATCACCAGACGCTGTGTTTCCTCCTTTTTAATGCTCTGCCAGGCCTTTACTGCAGTGGTTTTCAGTGGTTGTTTGTTTGTGGCCTTTCTGTCTGAAGTTTAGACTTTAACAAGTGAAATGCAGCTCAAATGGGTTGAGATCAGGTGACTGACTTGGTTATTCAAGAATATTCCACTCCTTTACTTTAATAAATCCCTGGGTTGCTTTGGCTTTATGTTTTGGGTAATTGTCCATTTGTATAATGAAACGCTGACCAATCACTTTGGCTGCATTTGGCTGGATTTGAGCACACACTATGGGCCACATGTATGAAACGGTTTGGGTCTAAAACTCACTTTTTTCCCCATAGGTCTCTATGGGGAAAAAAGTGAGTTTTAGACCAAAACCGTTTCATACATGTGGTCCTATGTCTCTAAATACTCTGCAGAATGTAGGCATATCAATATCCAAATCTACAAAATTTGTGTCAGTGTCTAAATATATATAGACATAACTGTATCTGCACAAATATTCAAACCACAATACCTATAGAGTAGGTAGCTCAAGGATGCTGTTACGCTAATGCCGTCCTTCATACCTCGATATAAATTTTTACGTTTATTGATTATGTGGAGTCTGCCTTGGGATTTCGTTCAGAATAATTACGTACCAACTGATATTATTTATTGACTTTGCAAATACCTAAAAGGTGGAGTTCCATTTTTTAGTTATGTTTTGCTTGCATTAAGAACAAAAGCAATTAATAAGAATTACAGTAGATTACAAAAGTATTCATAACTCTTGAACTGTTCCTCATTTGTACATTTTGATATTTTATGTGCTAAAGCAACACAAAGTGGCAAGTATTTGTGAAGTTTAAAGACAATGATTTTCCAAATTAAAAAAACTAATAAGTGTGTTGTGCATGTTTCTTCAGTCCTCCCGAGTCAATATTTCATATATGGACCACCTTTAGCTGTAATGATAACTGCAAGTCTGTGGGATGGCAGGAATTTTTGCCCATTATTCATTGTAAAATAGCTTTAGTTCAGTCAGATTGTTTTGCAAATGTTTGAGAACAACAATTTTAATGTCATGCCACAGATTCACAATGGGATTTCGGTCTGAACTGTGACTGGGCTGTTTTAGCACATTCATATGCTTTGATGTAAACAATTCCATTGTAGCTTTGTCTTTATCTTTAAGGTTGTTGTCCTGCTGGAAGTTGAAATTACACCCCAGTCTCAAGTCTTTTGCAACCTATAACAGGTTTTCCTGCAGGATTGGCCTGTTTTTAGCTACATCCATCTTCCCATTGACTGTGACCAGCTTCCCAGTCCCTTCTGACGCACAGGATCCCCACAACATGACGCTGCCACCACCATGCTTCACAGTGGGGATGGTGTATTTAGAGTGATGTGCAGTGTTGACTTTCCTGCACACATAGCGTTCAGTATTTAGGTCCAAAAGTTCAATTTTGTTGTCATCTGAACAGAGCACCTTCTTCCACATACTTTCTGTGTTCCCTACATAGCTTTTTGCAAACTGCAGAAAGGGCTTTTTGTGGCTTGCTTTCAAAAAGGAATTTCTTTTGGCCACTCTTACATAAAGGCTAGATTTGTGTGGTACACGACTAAAGTCTTGTCCCCACGACATGGTATATTGGTCAG
This sequence comes from Phyllomedusa bahiana, assembly GCA_025379985.1. Taxonomy (NCBI): domain Eukaryota; kingdom Metazoa; phylum Chordata; class Amphibia; order Anura; family Hylidae; genus Phyllomedusa; species Phyllomedusa bahiana. Next base: position 13,382 of record JAODAL010046301.1, on the reverse strand, counting down.
TTTTTCAGACGGTTTGAAAACCGACATGCAACGCTCCCATATAGACTTCAATAGAAAATCCATCCAACAGTCCACATTGAACGGATTTTCCGCCGGATGGTTTTTGACAACACCGTCGTTCCACAAAAAAACATGTTCGTTCTTCCGCCTAGTTTTCAGGCAGAACATGAACATGTAGATGCAAAAGGGGGCGGGAATCCGCAAACCACGGACAAAAGTCGTACCTCTATGTCCCCCCAAAAAAGACAAAATACTGGTCGATAAATCCATCCGGTATTTGGTCTTTGCCATGGAAATGCACCAGTTCTCTTGTGGACAGATTCTCCCGCTGGAGCTGTGGTTCTCTGCAGCCCCCAGGGTGACCCTGGGCCTCTTGGCTGTTTCTCTAGTTAGCGCTCTTATTGTCTGGACTGTCAGTTTAGGTGGACAGGCATGTCTTGGTAGGTTAGCAGTTGTGTCATACCCCTTCCTTTCACAGTTGATGGATTGAACAATGCTCCGTGAGATGTTCAGAGCTTGGGTTATTTCTTTTAACCTAATCCTACAATAAACTTTGTCAAAACTTTATCCCTGAGCTGTCTGGTGTCTTTCTTGGTTTTCATGATGCTGTTTGTTCACTAATATTCTCTAACAAAGTTCTAGGGTTGCTTTCACACGGAGTGTTTTTGGTGCAATTTTTGATGTGTTTTTGGATGCGGTTTTTTTTTGTGCAGAAAGGCACAGCAGTTAATGCTGTATATTTCTCCACAAAAAAAAAAGCACCAAAAAACACTCTGTGTGAAAGCACCCTGAGGCCTTCACAAAACAGCTGAGAATAAATTGCACACAGATGTACTCTATTTACTAGGTGACTAGGTGATTTCTAAAGGCAATTGGTCACACTGGATTTTATTTAGGGATATCAGAGTACAGTGAGCTAAATACATATACTGTATATACTCGAGTATAAGCCGACTTTGTCAGCACATTTTTTATGCAGAAAAAGCCTTCATTAGCTTATACTCGAGTTCTATGTACAACTCACTTCAGCCGAAAGTGCTGAAGTGTGCTTCCAGGACCTGTGATAATGTCACATGGAGGGGGGAGTCATGTGACTGCTGTGTGCTTCCATGACCTGTGATAATGTCACATGGAGGGGGGGGAGTCATGTGACTGCTGTGTGCTTCCAGGACCTATAAAAATGTCACACGGAGGGGAGGAGTCATGTGACTGCTGTGTGCTTCCAGGACCTGTGATAATGTCACACGGAGGGGGGAGTCAGTGATGCTGCTCAATGTATGCAGAATTCTGATGTACTGGATGTGATCACTGCTAGATGAGCTGAATCAGAGCTATGTATGTTTGAGTTATATGTGCCTGCAGCAGAGCTGTGTGTAATATGCTTGTAGCAGAGCAATATGTGTGTAATGTGTATGTAACTGAGCTATGTTTTTAGCTGAGCTGTGTGTAATGTGCTTGCAGCAGATCCTTATATGTGTAATGTGCATGTAGTTGAGCTGTGTGTGTGTAATGGCTGGGGACAGCCCTACTTAGTTAATTACAGGGACAGCCCTACCTGGCTAATTACTGGGGACAATCATTTAATACTTGGTGGCACCAAGTCCTCTAGTTGCTGCTCTTTGCTATGGCTGTCTGTCCTGTTTAATGAAGGGGATCTCATCCTTGGCTTATACTCAAGTCAATAAGTTTTCCCAGTTTTTTGTGGCAAAATTAGGTGCCTGGGCTTAAATTCGGGTCGGCTTATACTCAAGTATATACGATACCTGCCACACTTTTCAGTTTTTTTAATTTACAAAAATTTGTAAACACACGTATCATTTTCTTTACACTTCACAAATACTTGCTACTTTGTGTTGCTCAAATCACAATAAAAAAAACAAAAAAATACATTTAAAGGGTTGTCTCATTTACTTGATTCATTTTTGCCTAAACCCCCCTTTTTTTCCTCGGTTTCAAATTTGAATTTAGAGGGGGTCTTTATTGGTTACTATTGAAATGCGGTGATGAGCTGTGAAAAACCCCCAGGTTTTGTACTATACCCAACCAGCACGGGGCCGCCTATCGGGGGAAGTAAAACCCGGTCTGAAAACTATAGGGACCTCGGGGGGTGTTTAAAACCCCATAAAAAAAGGGGATTTTTCAGGAATGGGTTTGGACTTGTTAATGGAAAATATTTTTGCTAAGTGACTTTGTTTTTTGAAAGGATCTTTTAAACAAAAAAAAGAAAAATCTTGGGGGGGAGACAACCCACTTAAGTTTGTGGCTATGACTTTTTAAAAATTTGAAGAATTTTTTAAAAGGAAATGAATTTTTTTGCAACCCACTGAATACTGTATTAAAATATCAAAAGGGAAATTTGGGAAAGGGGCGGGGGAAGCCCACAGCGCCCCCTGTTGGTTGTAAAAAAATCCTCAATTTGCTTTTACCCCCCGAGTTTTGAGAAAGCAAAAAGGATTTTTTCCCCCAAGCCAGTATCTCTCTCTACGGGACAACCTGTTTCGGGATTTTTGTCCCCTTTCAGTCCCAGAGTGGGGAAGATACTCTGGTGTGGGGGGAGGCATCGGGTACTCAGGAAGGGAAGATCTCCCCTTTAAAGGGAGGAAACCGAACAAACCCCGGCTTGACAAAATTTTTTGGTTTTTGCCTTTTCGCTCTTTTATTTAAGCATCTGCATATCAAAAAGCATTATGGAAAAAGGGGCGAAAACCCCAAACAGCCCCCTCTCAAAAAGGGTGGGAAAAAAAGCAAATTGAGGATTTGTTACCCCAACAGAGGGCGCTCTGGGCTTCTCACCCCCTTTTCCCCAATAATTTTTTTTGTAAATATGCAGATGGTAAGTAGGGGGGCGAAAAGGGAAAAACCAAAAACTCTACAAGCCGTTCTTTGGGGTGCTCTCCTTAAGGGGGAGCCCCTTCCCCTTTCCCCTGAGGCTCCCATGCCTCCCACAAAAACCACCCAAATATCTTCCTTACTTGAAAGAAAAGTGAAAAAAATCCCGAAACGGGCGTTGTTGTAGATGAAGATACTGGTTTGGTAAAAAATCCTTTTTGTTTAAAAAGGGGACTAGTGGGGTCAAAAGCAAATTGAGGATTTTGTTCCCCCAACCAAAAAAGAGGGCGCTGTGGGCCCTTCTCAGCCCCTTTCCCATAAATGCCTTGGTTATGCAGATGCTAAGTAGAGGGGCGAAAAGGCAAAAAAAAAACTCTACAACCCGTTCGTTGGGTGCTCTCCTTAAGGAGAGACCCTTCCCTTCCTTTTGTATTATACTCTAACAAGGGGATACCCCCTTGTTGTGAATGCCCTACACAGGTTTTTTGGGTTGGAGTTTGAATTCTCAAAAGTTTAGCCATTTCACCAGACATTGGGGAAAGAAATTCTAAAATTTAATGAAAAAAATTAACCCTTATATTGTTTATAGTGGGGGAAAGTTAATTTTATGGGGAAAGGGAAACCCCTTGTTACTTGTTTTTTAACGAAAAAAATTCCCTGAATTCAGCTTGTTCTATAATTCAGGCTGTAAGTCAAAATCAATTATTCAACTAAAAGTAGATTTCTAAACCTTTTTTTTTCATTTTTCCCTTTTAAAAAACACCAGGGAAAATTGCCGACACCCCTTTATCACTTTTTTAGCGAATCGTTTTTAAAAGTTTGGAAAGGGACGTACTTTTCATTTTTTTAACCCCTTTTCTTAGGGTCAGAAAAACATAATTAGATTGGAACACAGCATGTACTCCAGTGTGAGGCGTTTCTTTTTTTTCCCCTTACCCCCCGGGCTTTTCTGACATCAGACAGAAAAAACGCAAAAGGGTGTCAAAAATTTTATCTCCCCATTTGACAGTTAACGGACCCCCGAAACACAGGGTAATCACTTTTCCTTATTACCCCATTGGCTGTACAGGCACACACATCGCCCTTCACTGAATATATTTTGCATTTATCTTTTGAAAATTTTTTTTGCACACAAGAATCCCTTTTGTAGCAAACACTTCTAGACACCTGCTGCATATCACACATTAGTCTGAGGCCTGACAGAAAATCACAATCAGGAAAATAGTGGAAAGAAGGCTTTTGGTGAGTGTTCTAGTTCCAGTGTAATAATAATAATAATAAAATTTAAACTTTATTTCTATAGCGCCAACATATTCCCCCAAACACTTTAAAAAATTCAAGGGTAAAAAAATAAAGTCATTACACCTTAAAAGATACTTTTCAAATGAGAACCCCAAAAAGGTGTGAGGGCCCCCCCTCGTGAGAGCTTACAAAAACTAATTAGGGTGTAAAGGGGGAAACCCTACGGGAAGAAAGGGCCAAATTTACAATTTGGGCCCCATGTTTTCATTAAAAAGGGGGGTTTTACATGAAAAAAAAGGATGAAACCCGCCACCAGACTGGGACATCCCATTTTACAGAAAAAGGCCTGTGAGTGCCCAAGTTTCAAGGGAGTGCAGATGTGTTTGATAAGTTAGGGGATCTTGGGGGGCCCCGAAAAGAGAAAAAATTTATTTTCAGGGGCCCCCTTAAAACTGTGAGGGTTTTTTTGCCTGATCGCCCGCGGTTTGCATAAATTTTCCCGAGGGTTGGGGCCCCCACTTGTTTAAATTTGGGAGGCGGGCCCTGGGAGGGGTTCCGGGTGATTTGGGAATGTAGTTGATTTTCATCAGCAGAAACGGAGAGCACGGGGAGGGCGGTAGGGACAGAAAAAAGGGAGGGGATGTAGGGAGGGGGCAGCGGGTGTGGAGAGCCTTTTTGGGTGAAGTGCTGATTTTTAAAATGTATCCTGAAGGGAAAGGGCAACCAGTGCAGTGACTGACACGGGGGTAAAAAGGGGGATTCCCCGTTAATAGCGGTTGGGGGAGAAAGGGGCCCAAACCTGGTGCTGCATTTTTGGAACAAAATTGGAGAGGGGTAGGTTGGCAGAGAGGGAGGGCCGGGTAAGCAAAAAGTTGCGTAGTCAAAACGAGAAAGAATAAGAGCAAATAAGAGAGTTTGAGTCATTTCCCAGTTGAAAATGGATGGATTTTGGAGATTTTCTTGAGGGCAGGGGGGAAAAGGGGCGGGCAAGGAATTGGAAAAATTTGGGGAGAAGGTCAGATCAGAATCCAAAAAAAACCCTAGACAAACGGGCCTGCTTTCCTTGGGGAAATGGTGGTACCAAATCAGAAAAAGGGAAATTTGCAGGGGGGGGTGGTTAGTAATTTGGGGTGGAAAGACAAAAGTTCATTCTTGGGGGGAAAAGGGCACGGGAGGAGGTTTTATAATTGGGGGTCCCTCCGCATAGAGAAAGGTTTTCCCGGAAGCCAAATCAAAAAATGGTTTGGGCCAATGGGGGCTGTGAAAAAGAAAAAGGAGGGACCTAGAACTGATTCCCTGAGGGAACCCCCAACAGCAAAAAAGGAAAAGGGAGGGGGAGGGGGGAACCAGAAAAACGGAAATAAATGGAAGGCGGTTTAGAGAGGTAGGACGAGAAAACCCAAACGAGGCGGTTTTCCTGGAGGGGCCCAAAGGTGTTGAGGGATTCTGAGGAAAGTTTTGGGAACCACATTTTCAAATGCTTGGGGGAGAGAGGGTCCAAAGAAGCCCAAAAATGAGTAGTTACCCTGAGTAAATTTTTCTTTTTTGGGGTCATTTTAGGGCTTTAACAAGGCAGTTTCCGTGGGGTAGGGTGCGGAAACCCCGATTGCAGCGGGGGCAAAAGAGAGGGTTTGGAAAAGGGATAGCGGATTAGGCCTTTAAGTAACCAAGCCCTTCCAAAGGGGTTTTAAAAAAGATGAAGGGGCAGGTTAGAGGGCTGGTCGGGATTATCAGCACAGGAAAGGGGGCCAAGAGGGGTTTTTTTGTAAAAGGGGGTTTTGAGGGGGTGTTTTTAAGGAAATGGAAAGACCCAGTGGGAAAAAGGGGAGAGGTTACAGATTGCAGTTAAAAATTTAAGAGGACAGCTGGAGAAAATTTAAATGGACGGGGTGGGGTGGAATGGGGTCAGTAAGCCCTGGTGGGGAAAGACAGAAAGGAGAAGCCTGGACACATTCTTTTTTCTTCGTCGGGGCAAGGGCCCCGCGAGTATAAATTTAAGGGACGTCCGGGGGAGGGACAGGATGGATTATTTTTTGGGGGGCTGAAATATGTTTAGCCGGAAAATTTTCAATTTTTGTCTTTGAAGTGAGGGGGCCAGGTTTTTTCAGCACAGAGGCAGTGGAAACCGGGGGCCTGGGGCTTTAGGCCTTAGGAGGGAAAGGGGGGAAGGTGTCAAAGAGGGGGTTTTTGGGGTTTTGGTGAGTATGTGGAGAGAGGGGGGGTGAAAAAATTTTTTTTTGGGCAGTGAAGGGCGGTTTGGTAAGTCCCCGAGCATGAATTTTTAGTGAAAAAAGGAAAATTGGGGTGCTTTGACTTTTTCCCCCCAGCCGCTCAGCCCCACCTGGGAAAATCGCTGTAGGGGGGAAAAAAAAATCTGAGGGTTTTTTGCCAAGGCTGGGGCGGGCTGACTCTGGGGGGGTGCGGTGTGGAGTGGTTTCCAACCCCCTCCAGGGTGGTTTTTTGGGGGAGTTTTTATTGTAAAAAGTTTGACAAACCGGTTCGGACAGGAGGGGGGAAGGGGATTTGGGGGGGTGAGGAAATTGTATGGTGGGCTTGGGTTCCTGAGAAATTAAAAGGGGCGGATATTTTCTGTATGGATTATGGGCAGGTTTGTCCAGAGAAGGGTGGAAATTATTGATAAAGAAGGAGATAAGATTTTGGGGAAGAGAGCATAAGGATAATTAGGAAGTTAGAAATTGAGGAAAGATACAAAAAAAACCAGATCCAAAAGAGTTCCCCCCTTGTGGGTTGGGGAAAATCATAAGCTTTCGGGAGAGGCCCTGAGAGGAGGTTTAAAGAAAAAACTGTGAGGCAAAGGAGGGCATGGGGTCATCAATGGGGATTTTGAAATAAACCCATGATTAAGTGGGCATTTCAGAAGGGGGAAGGGGTGGGAGGCTCAAAATGATCCAGAAACTGGCGGGGAGAGCCAAAGGGGGTTTTGGTAGCCACTCGGGCTTGATGGAAAATGCTGAAAAAGTCTGGGGTTTTGGACCTCAAAGGAGGGGAAAGTGAGGGGGGGGGCCCGGAGGAAGGACCCGGTAAAGTGCGTGTGGAGAGAGAAGTATGCCAACTCCTCCACCCGGCCTTTTTTTCAGGTCTTGGGGGGTGTGGGGGAAGTGTAGCCCACCATAGGTGGGGAGCGGCAAAGGAAGCGGTGTCAGATTGCTGGGGCCATGGGCTGTGAGGGCCAGCAGGGTTGAGGGAGTTGGAGAGAAAAAAGGGCATGAAAAAAGTGTTTAAAGGGATGACTTACTTCCCCGAGTAAATTTTCCCCTTGTGTAACCAAATAACCCAAGGGGTGGGGAAAAACTTTCCCAATTTAAAAAAACTTATTTTTTTTTAGAATTTTTAACAAATTTTAAAAAGGCATTTTAAACAGGGTCTTCGTTTTTTTTTAACCCCCTTTAAGGCCCAAGCCTGGAAGTAATTTTAAAGACCAAACATTTTTTTTTTTTTTTGCCTCCTTGCTTTTCAACAGTTGTAACTTTTTTATTTTTTCAATTAACAAATAGGATGAGGACCGTTTTATTCGGGAACAAGTTGTACTTTTTTGGGGGAATAGTTTAATTTACTTTAAAAAAAAAAAATTTAATTTTGGGGGGGGAAGTTTTTTTTTTTTTTTTTTTTTTATTTTTAAAAATTTTTTGTGTTTTTTTAAATTTTTTTTTTCAAACCCTTCACATTTCGCACTTAATAACTTGTTAGGGAAACCCAATTGTGTAGGTTTTTTTTTTGTGCGTGCAATTTCTGAAAAATTATTTTTTTTTAAATTTTTAAATTTTTTTTTTTTTATTTATTTTTTTTACCTTTTTTTGTGGAAAAATTTTTAAGTCTTGGGGGGGAAGCGGTCACCTGGTTTTTTTTTGTGCTACTGTAGGAGGGACAAAAAAAATTTCAAAAACAAAGTTTTCAAATAAAATAAATGGTGAGGACTCCAAAAGCGGGGTTTCCCAATGTTTTGGTTCTTCCAAAAAGGGGGTGCAGGGGGGGAAATTAAGTCGAGGAAGTGCAATAGGGCACGCAATGCAATTTCCCTGTGAACAAACAGGGAATTTTTACCTTTTTCTGTTACCATTGGAGTCTCTGCACTTTTTGGAACCATATACTACTGTAGTTGACTTTTAGTGGGTCAGCTACCGGAATATTTCTCGGTTTTCACTCATTCCCTGAGCCTTTTAATTTTTTTTAAAATGATTATGTGTCTTAAAACTTTGGCATATGATTTTTTTTAAAGGTTTTAAAGGTTTTTTGGGTTTTTGCATGGGGCCAAACCCAAGAAAACATCATTGGATAGGGATTGGAGCTCTGGTAGCACTGGACTGGTGGCAATAGTTCTAGACCGCCTGGATGTTTGTAGTCTATGGTTTTTAATTTACTAAAGAGAAATATTTAATTATGAAAAAAAAGCACAGATACTTTTTCTCTACCCTTTAAAACAAAAAAATTTTTATATAGGGGGGTTTACAAAGAATTATAACCAAATTCCCCAAACTGCCCCCTTTTTTTTTAAAAATTTTAAACGACTAAAAAATTTAAAAATGTTTTTTTAATGATAATTTATGTGATAGAGCAATGCAAAGTAGCAAGTATTTGTGAACTGTAAAGAAAATGATGCATGCTTTTCGCATGTGAGTACGACCCCGCAATTACTTTGGGTGTTTGGTAGTCACGCTAATTGGCGCGTACTCCCGCGACATGGGGGTGCGGCATCCCGCCAGCCCCATAGATATGTCATTATCCCCCCCGGGGCGTCCCAATCCCAAATGTATTTTTAACCCCCGGGGGTAGAAAAAGGGTAATCCATATTTCTCTATAAAAAATTTGGTTTCCCGAAATTTCGGTGCGCATCTCGCCGTTTTTGAGGCAAGAAACGTGCGAAATGCATCCCGGAAATTTGACTGTGTAAAACTTACCCTAAGGGTGCTTTCCACATTTGGGGTTTTTTGGTTGCTTTTTTTGATGAAACTTTTGGGTGCTTTATTTTGCAGAAATGCACAATAATTCTTGCTATGCATTTCAGCAAAAATAAAAACACATCACAAAACGCACCGAAAACTCTCTGTATGAAAGCACACTAAGGGCTTGTTCACACGATGTTTTGATTCCGTTTTGGATGCTTTTTTACGGATCCTTTTTTTAACCTGCGAAAACTGGTTTGAAAAACCGATCCAAAAAGGGTCCAGAAAACGAAACGAAACACTATCCTTTTTTGGATGCTTTTGGATGGTTTTGCATGCTTTTTAGGACCGTTTTTTGGGATCCTTTTTTCAATGCTTTTTTTTAAAATAACCTATCAAACTGCAATTTTAAAAATATAATATAACCTATAATGACCAAGAAAAAAACCTTTTTTTTTAACCTAGTGCCCAAATCAACTGTAATACACCCTTTTGAAAAAATTGAAAAAACCCGCCCCCCCCCACCCCCCTTTTTTTTTTTTTTTTTTAATCCCAAAATTTCAAAACAGACCCCGACGCCATGTGATCCGGTGTATGCTGGGCTGTGGGACTACATTATCCCCCCCCTTTACCCTGAGAAAAGGGCATTTTCCCAAATAGCACTTGCATCAAAAAATTTTAAGCCCCCCCATTAAAAAAAAAATAACCCAAACATAATTTTTAAAAAAATTTTTTTTTTTTAAAAATCCAATGCGTTTTACGGACTTTTTTGGCATCAAAAGCGGATCCAAAACGCACCCAAATTATGCTCCCGCTTTTGGATCCGGGGATCCAAAAGCCCACTCCATTATTTCCTATGGGATTTCTCTTGCGTAAACGCAAGAAGAATTTCCCTGTCAATTCTTAAAACATCCGAAAAGCGGATCGCGAAAAGCGATCGCGATACTCGGGAACAGCGATGCGTTTTGCCATTGAAAACAATGAACACACGACAATTGTTAGTCCGTTTTTGCGGGATCCGGGAAAAAAAGGATCACAAAAAAGCGTGGAACAAGCCCTAAGGGGGCTTTCACACCACCAAAAAAAGCACCTGCATTTTTTTTGCATTTTTGGATGCCCCTTTTTGTGCAGAAAGGGTTAAAACTGTACATTTCTGCGCAAAAAAAAGCATCCCAAAAAAAACCTCAAAAACCACCAAAAAAAACTGTGTGAAAGCACCCCAGGGGGTGCTTTCACCAGTCAGTTTTGGGGGGAGTTTTAAAAAGCGCTCCATTTAAAACTGCCTTTTTTTTCAGCAGCTTCTTTTTACTTATTAAAATGTTTGGAACTGATTTAAACATTAGTTGTTTTTATCCCCAAAACTTCAGACACGGAATTTTTTTTTTTACTTACTTAGATACCTTTTTGAACAAATTTTTTCAACTGAAAGAAACGCTGATAAAAAAGGCGTTTAATTGGACGCAGATAAAACTGCCCCAAAACTGCGCTGGTGAAACAAACCTTTTAAACAAGAACTTTTCCAAAACAAATTTATTTGATTGAAAATACATTTTATAAAGAGCCTCATCCAGAGCTAGACTTCACATTCAGCCTTTTCAAACGAGTATCTCATTTAAGTTAGCAATAAAAATCAATGCTAGGCAAAGCCTGAACAGAGTTCTTTTATGCTATTTAGTAGTGGGTAAACACTGCGCTCCTAATGTTTCATGTGAAGGTACATTGAGCCACAAACAAAGTACAGTTCCTTACTCAACAAAATACGTGTTTGTGAGTCACTTTAAATGGTTCATTAAGTTACAGAAATGGCTATGCAGAAGAAAAGGTTATTTGTACTATTATCTGAAATTTAATAAAAGTCTACTGTTTTCCTCTCATCCTTTGAAATGCATCAGTTTGTCACTGTTTTCGTCTATTTATAGTGCTTTTCATACAATTATCCATATATTACATTCCTGGAGATTTTTTCTTATTATTTGTTTAGTTTGGTAGAAGAAAAGGTTTAGACAAGTTCTTTTCTTTTTTAACAGTCCTTCACACTACAGCAATCATTTACTATTGTTCCTCAGCAGAGCTAATCATGTATCTGATTTACAATGAGTGGAACTGAGGAAATGTAGGATATCACGGTGCTTTCACATGGATGGACACATTGCAGGTTTTCTGCAGTGTTTTTTCTTTTTTGTTGCAGAAAATCAATAGCGTATTACAGCTGTAGCAATGTGGATGAAAATTTCACAAATCACATGGTGCAAAAAAATTTACACAGAAATCACAGATAGGCTATGTTCACATACATATTTTTTTCTTGCATTCTGGTGCATAAGATTGTTTTATGCACTAAAATATGCATCAAGAATGGCCTATGTATGTGCCACTGTTTTCAATTGGAATATGCACTGCAGTGCACATTGTGAACTCTTTTTCCACATGTATTCAGCATGGAAAGCATGATACTAAATATTATACATGTGCTGAATTACACAACACATTTTTTCATAGGATGAATACAATTCTGAGGCAGAGTTAGAAACTGACCTGCAGTGCTGATTTTAGATTCATAGCATGTCAATCTATGTTGCTGATATGCTGCAAAGTCAGAATTGATTTTCCCAATTGATCTTAACAGACATATCAAACTTTCCAATTAGTTTGCAGTTGTTGCAGATTTTTCTACAGATTCACCACTGGATCGTCAGCTAAATAAGAAACTGCAGATTTTAAACACAGTTTTTTAACTTTAGCATATTCTGCTCTGAAATCTGCAGTCACACATTCACACCAAAATCTTGATGGTTTGGTGGACAGCGAACATTTGGAAATACTGCGGATTTCTTCCTCTGAAGAAAATCCTCAACATTTGTGTCTCCTGTAAAAACAGTCTCATTCTATAGGAGACAGGTAAATTGAATGAAAGTATTCCATAAAATTATATTACAGCAGTGCTAACATATCCTATTTACGATGTGGAATTTATGAAAAAGATGAATAATGATAAAAACAAGAATTTTCTTTAAAAATTCATTGAAACAGAGGATTTAGATATGATGTCCTAGCTGGATGGCTGTTAGTCCTGACATTTGTTCTTCAACAACATCATAGTACTGACTTAAAGTGGTTTTGCCATAAAGTAAAATTGACGTGTGAAGCTTACAAATTAAATAATAAACATTTTCACCATTCTCATTATTTAAAAAAATTCTGCCCGTTTTTGTCTTAGTGCTCCCTTTTTGATGCATTGTTACGCTCTTTTCCCGGGGGTGACCGGGGCTGTGAGCTCTCATCCTGGTCGCACATGCTCAAAATCACTTTCCTTCGGGGGAGTACTGAGTGTTCAAACCCAGGTTGTCATTTTATCCAGTCCCCCCGTGCTCCTTTTAATTAGTAAAAGTGCAAAAAAAAAAATAAAAAAAAGAAACCTAAAAGGTCTGTTCATTTATAAAGAGAAAAAATCCCAGGGTTTTGGGTTTCCCGCGGGGTTTGAACCAAAACCGGTCTGGGGTAAAAGTTTACCCCCTGAGCTACATTACACTCACACTTTATAAAAACAACCTTTCTTTTTACTCAGAGAGGAAAGGCCCGGGGTTTTCATCCTCAGGGGGCACAAGATCGCAATTCAAACAAATCAACACGCCCTTTCTGAGCACAAAAGAGTGAAGAGCTGGCAGGGGTAGAAATGAACGTGGGCAAAACCCCCTTTAAAGCAACTAGTACAATCCCAGTCATAGAAATTCATCAGAACCTGCTAATTCTAGTGGGACTGGCCAACTGTCTAATATGTATGGTGGGCCCCCAAGTCTCCTTGACTATATGTTGAAAGTTTTTAAATATGGGGTATTTGAAAATTTTGTTCCTTTTTTTTTTTAGAGTCGTGATTTTTTTATCTTCCTGTGAAAAAAACCCTGCTACTTGGGCCCAGCGGTGTGCATGTGTATGGAGGATTTGGAAGAAAGGCAATTGATCAAATGAGAGTAGCTTAAAGGGGTTATCGGAGTTTCGGATTCATAGGAAAATAAAAATCATTTTATTGAAAAGGAAAGAAATTTTCCCTATCTTTATGTGTTTCTTTTTTCTTTTGCTCCTTATTCATTAAGATTCTTTTTGCAGTGAAACCTCGTTGGGTTGTCAGTTGTTCTCCACATCTCTTTCCTACAAAAAGTTATCACTGCTGGGTTTTTATATAAATCATTTTAACTGCATTTATCATTTTTATGACAGCAGTACACAACCTCCAGTTCTGAACTGCTGTCCTCTACTCCCATTACTGAGTTCTGACAGTAGGACTCAAAGATAAACAGAAAGTTCCCCCTCCCCTGTAATTACTCTAATGTAATTAATTCTATTCACTTTCAAACTACAGCCTGGCAAGCGTGAATACAGTCATAATTTTCTCTGCTCAGGTCACACCCACTA
>JAODAL010046300.1:0-31068 GCA_025379985.1 Phyllomedusa bahiana | reverse complement strand
TTTGCTTTTTTTCCCCCTCCCCCCAAAACCACGTGGGCCCCCCCCGCTCGCCCGGCCCCCCCCCCCGTCGGCAAGCTGCTCGGTTTTTGCTTATTGTTTGCCAATCGTGCACTAATGAATCATTAATAAATGAATTGCTAATACGTTTTATGGTAATTGGCTGTATAAGTGATGGCAGCTCCTTGGCCTCTCACAACGGAGCAGAATGAGTAGCACAGACCTAATTGTTTGCAGATGATCCGCCGCTGATGGGCCGCGCGCCCTTGTTCTCCGTAACTAGTGACTCATTATTCTCCTGGAAAACCTTCACAATAACAGCGCAGTGTAGCAGATAAGAGCGCGCCGGAGGGGGGCGATGACGCAGATTGTTTTTTTTTAAGAAATCTGTCAATACTATTAATGGTTTCGGGGACCGTACAAGTAAATCCCTTGTTGTGCTGGAGAACCTACAGATGTCTATTACCTCTGAATGGAGCGTAATACTATGGAGCCGGATCTAATGAGGACGCTTGTTTTTTCTGCGGCTGGACGTTATCTAATTCTTCTCTTATAGACTTGAGCGCTATCTAATTACCTATTTATTCAGGCAGTCACTTGGAGATGAAGAAAAGTTTGTTCATTTAATTGCACTGGTGGATGTACTTCAGATGGGTCCGGGATGACGCGTAATCCCCGGATATTTATATTGCATCGCTTCTATAGTGCTGTGCACAGATTGGAAGCGCTTGCATCAATGTCCCTAGTAGGGCTCACCATCTCATTTCACTATCACGAGCGTGCAGGGCCGCCGATAGGGCAGTACAGGGGGTACTGCCGGACGGGGCCCAGGCTAAATTGTGAAACAAGGGGGGCCCGCTGCGTGCACACATTAGGACCCATTGCATAGGACGACCATTAATCTAGGAGTATGTTTTTAGGGATGCAGTAGAAAATCAAAGCACCCAAAGAAGTGAATGCAAACAACGCATGCAGAAGCGATTACGTGGATCCAAGGTCCCTTAACAGAAGATAACGTACCACCAAATGTGTCAACACCCTATTCCCCACTGAGAACACGTGCATGCCGGCTGATAGAACCCGTATGTGTAAGCTATAGAAGCTCCCACAGCCTGAACTGAAGTGGGAGCCTGAAGCTGTAGAACTGCCCACAGTCTGAACAGGAAGTGTGAGTCTGAAGCTTTAGAACCACCACAGCATGACCAGGAAGTGGGAGCCTGAAGCTGTAGAACTATCCCAGCCTGAACAGGAAGTGAGAGTCTTGTGCTGTAGAACCACCCACAGCCTGAACAGGAAGTGGGAGCCTGAAGCTGTAGAACCGCCCACAGCCTGAACAGGATGTGGGAGCCTGAAGCTGTAGAACTGACCACAGCCTGTACAGAAAGTGGGAGCCTAAAGCTATAGAACTGACCAGGTAGTGGGAGTCTGAAGCTGTAGAACCGCCGACAGCCTGAACAGGAAGTGGGAGCTTGAAGCTATAGAAACACCCACAGCCTAACCAGGAAGTGGGAGTCTAAAGCTATAGAAATACCCACAGCCTGAGCAGAAAAACGGAGACTGAATCTGTAGAACCACCCATGGTCAGAAGAGGAATCGGGAGCTTGAAGCTGGCTGTGAAGAACATGCTCTGTAAACCAGCCAGATGGGAAAATCCTGTTACAGCTAATCCATGAGATGTGAATACCCCTTTAAGCAACTGTAATAGCCAGTGCTGGCAGCCTATCAGGAGAGATCCAACAGGTCTGTAGCTATAGCGACCTGAGGAGCTGCTGCAGCCCATACAAGAGGGGATATCTCAGAATAGGTAGGACACTGTTAATGGACACATATTGCAAAGTGACTTGTTTTTGCAAGATCTTTAACATAAAAAAGCAGCGATCCCTGTAGTGAGACAACCCCTTTAAGTCCCAGTGTTTAGTGGCAACTTTAGTATAAGTAGTTTAGAGTCTGTATTATAATGCCATCTCCCTACATCATGTATACGACAGTGGGAGATACGTGTAGGCAGTCCCAATTTTAGGACTTTTTTCTAATAATAAAATCCTGAATTATGAATCCCTCCTCCCATTATATACAATTGGTTCAAGAAGTTTTCATCTTCTGAAAAAGACACTTCTAGTGCATTGTGTCCATGAGTCAATCATAGTTAAGGTACTAGAGATTTAAAAAAAAAACATATGAATCAAATAACCAGACAACGCGTTTTACACACTATTGCGCTTCCTCCGGAAATGAAACGCATTATTTGATTTATGTGTAATAAATCTCTAGTCCTGTAACTATCATTGCATCTAGGTGTCATTTATTCCTCACATTTTGTGTGCTGTTTTTGCAGTACTGTGATTTTCATTATTATAACTCCCCATTCCATTTGCGGTGGAGCAGAGGAGGAGGCGACTGCTTTGACTACTTGACAAGGCCCGGGAGTGTTGCGCCCCTAGAATTGTACAATGTCTGCAAATTAGTGCATTATTAGCCATAAGACATCTAACCGACCAGATAATGTGGACTAGGAGCGCCTTTTATCTCTATACAGCATTTTTCGGAAGATGTTCATCTTGAACCAATTGTATACAATGGGAGGAGGGAGTCAGAAGTCAGGCTTATATTATGAAAGAGAAGTCCAAAAATTGGGATCCCTAAAAGTTTTGCACTGTGCCACCATGATGTAGGGAGTGATTTTTAATACAGTAAAAAAAACCGGACAACGCATTTCACTCACTATTGGCCCTGGGGAACAAAATAGTGTGTAAAAAGCGTTGCCCGATTATTTGTTTAAAATATTTAAAAAGTAAACGGCAGTGGTTGGGATCCGTTGGGACCGCAAGCGATGGTGGAAGCCCAGCCGGGGGAAAAGGAATCTAAGTAAAAAAACCCGGTTTTCCCCCGGAGCCCCCCGAAAAGCGGGTGGATTTGCTGCGGGGAAACTACCAGGTGTTTCCCTGGCGGGCTTGTTTCGGTGGTACCCAAAGGGAAAAGCGCGGTACGAATCGTGAGGCTGGGGCGGGGTCAGGGCAGGAATAGGTCAGGACAGGGGGCGAGGTTCGGGTCAGGAAAAAGGAGGAGAGGGTTTTGGTACACGTGAGGCAAAAAGGGAAAGAGCTTTCCTAAAGGTAGGAGGCACTAAAGATCGGAGAGGATTTCCCGGAGGGGACCCCAATAATAGGGTCGTGACCGGTAACAGCCAATTACCGGCGCAGGCCCCCTTTAAGGAGGGGGGGGGGAGGGCCCGGGCGGCGCCCCTTAGGGGAGGGAGCGCGCCGAGGCCTTGACGAGCGTGACTGGAGTCAGGGCGGGGTCGGGTAAGTTTTATGTACCGCGGGAGAGCGCGGCCCAGGGGGACCGGACAGGGGACCGTCCCGCCACTCCCCCGCGGCACACGACCGGGGGGGGGGAGCGAGCGGAAGCCGCGCCGGGGAACGGTTGCGGCCTTTTGTTACAGTACCCCCCCCCTTAGGCCTCCCCCTCTTCCGCCCGGAGGAATTCAGAACAAGTTGAGGGTCCCAGAATGTTTTTCCTCCGGCTCCATGCCTTCCTCGGGCCCAAACCCCCTTCCACTCATGAGAAAGTATCGTTTCCCCCCTGGACACCCTCATATCCAAGTTCTTTCACGGGAAATACTTAGAGAATCCGCCCCCGGGGAAGGAGGGCGCCTTCGAGAAAAAGGGTTTAAAGGGCCCAAGGGGTTTGAGAAGGACCTGAAAGGAGTTGGGGAAATGCGCATGGGGGGGGGAGCCCGGAGTTTATAGGCCCCCGGGTTTAGCGCAAAGCCCCTAAAAGGGACCTACGTAGCGGGGCCCCCCAGTTTATAGTTTGGGTCTTAACTGACAATTTGGCAGACAGAAAAAAAATTTATCGAGGAGAACAAATCGGAGGAGGACTCCTTCTTTTCTCCGCCCGAGCTTTCATGCGTGAGAAGCCGGAGCAAAGAGGGCGGGGTCAGGGCCCAAATAGTCTTCATGTCGGGGGCCCAGTGTATCTGCAAAGGATTTCGGATGAGAGGGCGGGGGAGAGGAGGGCGGGGGTGCGGCCGTACAAAATATAGAAAGGGGAGGCCCCCGCTGACTGGGAAAAATCTAGGGAATTGTAGGAAAATTTGCCATGGGAGTAGGTAGCCAGTCATTCGGGCGCGCCGAGACAAAAGTGGCGCAAGTGGTCCCAAGCCCCGGGTTTAAAACCCTTTTACTGGCCCATTAGTCTGGGGGGATGGGCCCGGGAAAAAAATCGAGCTTAACCCTAAAGCGGGGGAACAGGGGGGGCCCGCCAGAATTTGGAGATAAACTGGATCGGGTCAGAGACAATTGCAGAGGCACCCCCGTGAAGGCAAAAAATGGGGTTGAAAAAATAGGTTAGGGGCGCGGGCCCCCGAGGGCGGCCTCAGTGGGAAAAAGTGAGCCATTTTTAAAAAAAACGATCTGTAATACCCAGATAACGGTGTTCCCAGAGGATGGGGGAAAAAAGAGGTTAAAAAATTCCATTCCCAATGCGACAGGGGCTAGTAGGGTGGGCAGGGGAAGCAGGAGCCGACGGCCTGTGACGGGTGTTTTTTTAGGGCAAAAGGGGTACGGGCCCTCAAAAAAATTCCTTAACGTCCTTAGCAAGGTCTGGCCCCCAGTAGAACCGTGAGATAAGGAGGGGGTTTTTTAAGGGGCCGGGGTGTCCAGCCCCCAAAAGCAGTGCCCCATTTCGGATCTGTTGCGGAGTGCGGGACCCAAAATATGTTTCCCCAGGGGGGACATGCCGGAGGTCAACGGGGGCTGAGGGACAAACGCCCCGGGAGGTTATTTTGTCCGGGGACATTTCCTCTCCGAACTGAAGCGGAAAAAACCATCCGCCTTCCATTTTCTCCGCCGGGGGAAAGGGGATTAGGAATCGAATGGGAAAAAAAAGGGGGACCATTAGCTTGGCGGGTTGAGTCGCTGGGCCGTTGGGGGGGTATGGAGATTTTTGTGGTCAGAGTGTATTGAGGGGATGCCGAGCCCCCCCCAGTAGAAAGCCATTCCCCCAGGGCTAGTTGATGGCTAACAACTCCGGTCTTGATCGTAAGTTCCTTTCCCCCGGTGAGAAAGTTTTGGAAAAAAAAGCCGCAGGTGACCGTTCTCCCTCTTGGCCCTTTTGGTGAAAAACCCCCCGACCCCGACCGACGAGGCGTCCACTTCAAGTGCAAGGCCCTTAGTGGGGTCCGGGCGTGAAGGATGGAAGCGGAGGAAAAGGCAGACTTCAAACTCGAGAAATCCCTCCCGGTTTCGGGGGGCCAGCTTGCGGGTTAGCGTTCTTTCTCGTGGGCCCAATGGGGCTACCCGGGTGGAGAAGTGTGGGATAAATTTGCGGTAAAATTACAGAATCCAGGAAGCGTTGATAGCCCAAAGGGCCCTATGGGCGAGGCCATTGCAGGCACGGAAAGTTTGGGCTGGGTCCATCAGAAAACCCTTGGTCCGAGTAATATATCCAAGAAAGGAGGCTGACTGATGAAAAATGACTTTCCCAACTTGGCGTATAGGCGGTTGGCCGGGGGCCCCTCAAAAACCTGGGGAATGAAACGGTGGGTCTCCAAAAGTCAGAAGGTATACCAAGATGTCGTCCAGGTACACTACGCCAAAAGTATAAAGAGATCCTAAAGATGTCTTTCACGAATTCTTTGGAGACGGTGGGGCATTGCAAAGGGGCCGAAAGGATGACCCAAATATTCGAAGTGCCGTCTTGGTTTAAAGGGCCCTTTCCACTCATCGCCCTCCCGGATGCGGATGGATTTTGGCTCCCCTTAAGTCCAATTTGGAGAAATCTTGCACCCCGTAGGCGTCAAAGAGCTCAGGAAACAAAGGCAGAGGATACCGATTTTCACCGTGATTTTATTTAAGACCCCGATAATCAATGAGGGTGCAGGGTGCCGTCCTTTTTTTCCACGAAGAAAAATCCGCCCCCCCGGGGAGGGAGGATTCCGTATGAACCCCTTCTGGGGGGTTTTCCCGGAATATTCGGAATGTTGAGTCTGGAACAGACAAGGGATAGAGCGGCCCCGGGGGGGGGTGGCACCAGGGGTAGCTCGATTTGGACAGTATAAGGTCGATGGGAGGAAGGATCTCCGCTTTTTTTTCCCAAAAGCATCGGGAGAACCCCCGGATTTTGGCGGGAGGCCGGCCACGGTTGCGGGGGGGCCGTGGAGAGCGGGAGAACCCGGGGGAGGGCCCCCAGACAAAAGGCTCAGGAGTTGGGGCCCCAGCGAGTGAGTTTACCCCAGTCCAGTCTGGTGGGAGAGTGGGGTCGCAGCCCCGGAAATCCCCAGAAGAAGGGGCCGAGGAAGAGCGTGGCAGAAAAAAGAAGGCGATCTTTCCCTTTTGCAAAAACTCCCAGTGAAAGACGTGCTTGGTGATGTACTGTTAGTGTGCTTAGCAGCTCGCCCCCTGAACCCAGGAGTGCCCGGGGTTTTCCAATGGACCACCGGAAGCGGTACTGCGACACAAGGAGCGTTGAATAAAGTTCCCGGCCCAGCCAGGTCCAAGAAAGGGGGAGGTCTGGAAAGGGGAGACCAGCATCAGTCTGAGTTGAACAGGCGCATCATGGTGGAGGGGGAATTTCACCTAGGGCGCCTCTCCCCGAACCCTAGGTGCGAGGTTTTCCCCGGGCGTTTTGGGGTTGGGGGCAAATTTTCCGGGGAAATGCTCAGGACTGCCGCAGTAGAGGAAAAGGGTTTCCAGACCCACGTAGGGCCAGTTTTGTTCTGAGAGATTACCTTGTGAAAGCATGGGCTCCTCAAAAGGGAGTGGTGGGGTTGGTAGGGTTTTCTTGGAAAAAGGGAGCCAGGCGAGGAAATACCGGCGTGGCGTGTCCATCTCGTTCCTGCCGGAGCTCCTCTGCCTCTCGGCGAAACGAAAGTAATGCGGGTAGCCAACTGGATTGCCCCCCTAAGGTGGGCGGGTGTTCTTGCGGCAGCAATCCTTAATCCTACTCGAGGGGAACCCCTTTTAAAAGGGAGCGCACAAGGCAGCTCGTTCCAGGAAAAACTGAGGCTGGGTGCGGAATGCACTGCGTGTCTCCCACCACGGTCTCCCTGGCACGGAGAGGGGGCAGTTCGGCGGAGGATGCCCGGGCCGGTTCCTCAAAAACATGCGGAACTCCCGGAGGAAGGACTGCGATCTTGTACAGGGTGTTCCCATCCCACAGAGGTGGGCCCTGCTAAGCCTTTCCCCCAAAAGGGGGCTGACCACGAAAGCCATTAGAACGCTCCGTAGGGAAATGGTCCGCCATTAATTCAAGTGCATTGAGAATGAGTGATGAAGCCTCGGATGCTTTGGGGTCCCCTTCAAACTTGGACGGGGCGGTAAAAGAAGCTTAGGAACCCCCCCGTTTGGGCCCGGGGCGACGGGAGGGGTTTTTAACAAGATGGGTTGGCTGGTTGCCCGGAGTTGCTGTAAACATGGCGGTCAATGGTCCAAAAATGCAGAGCCTGTTGCGCAATTTGACGTGAAGTTTCGCGACACCGGGGGCAAGGTCCGCATCACCAGGCAGAGGCACCCTTGGCGGGATCATGGCCCGGTCTTACTGTAAAGGAGTGGTTGTGGATCCGCTGGGGGCCCCGCAAGCGATGGGGGGAAGCCCAGCCAGGGAAGGAATCTAAGTGAACCCCGGGTTTTCACCAGAGCCCGCCCCAAAAAAGGGGGTGGACTTGTGCGGGGAGGCTACCAGGGCGTTTCCATGGGGGACTTGCTTTCGGTGGTAGCAAAAGGGTAAGCGCGGTACAGAATCGTGAGGCTGAGGCGTGGTCAGGGACAGGCAATGGTCGGAAGGGGCAGAGGGTTTGTGGTCAGGAAACAGGAGCGAGACGGTCTTTGGTACCGGTAGGGCAAAAAAAGGGACAAGACGCTTTTTAAAGGCTCAGGGGGCACTAAAGATCCGGCAGGGATGCCGGAGGCGGAGCCAATATTAGGGTCATGGGCCCGGGACAGCCAATTACCGGCGATGGCCCTTTAAGAGGAGGGATGGCCGGGGGCGGCCTTAGGGGGCGGGGAGCGCGCGGGCCCGGACCCCCCCAGGGGATGGAGCGGAGCGGGGCAGGAAGGTTTGCCGCGGGGGCGAGGGGCCCCGGAAGGAAAAGGACGTACCCCCCCCGCGGCACACGGAGGGGCCGGGGGGAGGGGGAGCGGGCCCCAGGGGGGACAGGTCTGCGGCGGTCGACACTAAATCTTTGCCTTGAAAAGCATTTAGCCAATTTAGAACGGGGGGGATGTGTGTGTTTTCCTTCGTTTGGTTTTCCTTTCCGAAAAGTTGTTTTATTTTTTCACAACCGTTAGTGTTGCGGAGTTTTGGGGGCACGGCCTAAGAAAATTGGATTAGAGGGACCTTGCATGTATGATGTTGGGGGGTGTATTTGTAGGGCCCGTTGACATTCTGCAAGTAAAGAAAAAGAAAGTATCCATGTTCACAGGGTTTAATGGAAATTTAAAGGGGGCACGAGGAGAAATAGAGAAGCCAGAAGAGGAAAGTGTACCCGGCGGCTCGGCGGGAAAAAAACCTTAGATGAGGAAGGTGTTATGTTTAAAATAAATTTATTTTATTTTTTTAAAAATGGGGTTTTAAAGGGTGTTACCTTACATATTAAAAAAAAACAATTTTAAAAGTTATAAAAGAACACTACACTTGACGCGTTTTGCACCGTTACGGGTTTTTGAAGTAAATGCTACATAAAAAAACCAAAAAGGTTACTTTTAAAAGGGACAAATCCTTTCATATTTGGGGGAAAATAATACGTAAAAAGGGAAAATGGCTTTTAAAAGGGGCTATAAAAAGGCGGAAATTTCAAGACGGGTACTTTAAAAAAAGTGGGAATTATGTTTTAAAGGGAGGGTGATTGGTCGCCTGTTTAGGGGAAATATGTTTTAGCCAAACAGCATCCAGAGACGGGGACGCTACAACCTGCAAAATCGTACAGAAAAAGAATAAGAGGTGGGTAAATATGGGGTTATAAAAATAGTGGGGAAGGGTGTTAAAACATTTTATGGTAATGTAGAAAATACCGCGAAAAAAAGAGGGCTCCTTTTTCATGAATTTAATGGGGACGTGCGCTCGGTTTTACTGTAACATATCTTCTGAGAAAGCGCCGGTATACGGTGTGAAACGCGTCAAGTGTAGTGTTCTTTTATACGTTTTATTTGTTTTTAATAGTGTGAAGGTAACACTCCTTTACATTTTTTGAAAATAAAATAAACTTTATTTTAACATAACACCGTCGCCTCATCTGAGGTTTCTTCCGCTACGAGCGCCATGTCCATCTTGTCTCTTCTGGTTTCTGCTTCGTATACCTACTGCTGCTGGAGCGGCTTTGGAATTGGAGAACTGCGGCTGCTGTGTGACAGGCTCAGAAGGAGAGCCTTGTAAGCGCTTACGAGAGTTGTGCCCCTACACTAGTAGCACAAGTAGCATAACTGCCGCTCATCATACCTTACGTACTTTCACTATTGTGCGCCCCTCTGTTTTTTTATCTTTTCTTTCTCTGATGGATTGAAATAGTCATACAAAGAGTTGAAGGGCAAAAAACCAGAAGCAAACCAACTATAAGATGGATGGGTACAAGGACAAACCCAAAGAGCCAAACAAGATGCTTTGGAGAAACACCATTTGTGGTCACTAAAGGCCGGGATATACAACGGTGGTGGCCTTCGATGGCCTCAGAAAGGACTGGTAGTTATTGAAGGGTCTTAGTCATGGGAGCATTGAAGCGAATATGTCAGGTGAGTGCCATTTTCTAACACCACTCCTTATTATCACCTCCACACTTCCTTAACCTCAAGACATTTTAATGTTTTCAGCCTGAATGCACAAGAATAATGGTGTAAATTACTCCCTTGAATGGTTTCAATTAGCAAAGCTCACACACACAGGTCGCGCAACACCAAAGAGATCAACACTGAAGATGATGACCTGGGCAGAAGCCAAAAGCCACATTACATAGGCCCATGTGCTCTATTTGGCCACCGTGGTTATATCAGAAGGAGACAGAGGTGGACACAGACAGCAGAGGGTCCATGTCCAAAAACAGTATGCAGGATATTGCTTTACTATGGCTCATCGTGCCATCAGCACCCCAGACAGGCTCGGGCTGGCCAACAGGGGAATAGGGGAAACCCCCGGTGGGCCCCTGAGCATGGCAGACCTGGAGATGTTTTTAACTGTCTATGCAGCCTAAGAAGAGGCAGTAAAGAAGAGAAACAAAAGCAAAAACTAGAGGCAGAGTACAGAAGGCAGGTACAGTCATTTACAGTAACTATAGGGTGAGCCCCTAAAATATATTCCACCGGTGAGCCCAGAAAAATACCATCAATACCAATTCTACCACTGCCTAAGGACCAAATAATACTGCCAGACCATGACCACATGCGAGTGACTACCTGTGTTCACAGGCTCTGCAGATATAGAAGTGATTATAGTGTAGTTACAACCAGTGACTCACAGGTGACGTCTTCTCTGATCAGAGAGGTTGTCTACCCCTTGTTTCTTTCCTTTCGGCCCAGACCGCCATGATGACTTCTCCCGGCCACGACTCGTCTCTGCAGAATTTACCACGTACACATCATAGAATCCTCACTTTTCTAGCAGCTCTTTACCTGTTCCCTATTTCTGTACAGAATCCTCATGTGATGATAGTAGGAGGTGGGGGGTTATAGAATGATAGGTGGGATAGGATTTTGAAGGGGTGGGAGTATAGGCCTCAGGTTATCTATCCTAAGGAAGAAAGAGGACCAACCCCCTCTTGTTGTGCTGTGGCTTTGGCCCGTACCCCCAGGATCATATTGAACTGAACTCCATCCTCTGCAACCCCAGAAGATCAGTCACGGCTATGACCTTTATGGGTGCAAGAAATAGAGTTTAGTACCGTCATCATTTTTGTAGTGTTTATATTAAATAAGTATATAGGCTCCTCAGTAAGTAGAATCACAGAAAATGGGACATTATCTACTCAAAAATAGACACAAGGCCATACTTACAGCTCAGTGGCTGGACTAAATACTGAACCCAGTAGGAGGCAACACAAGCCCCTGTGCTGCTTGAGAAAGATATAACAGCTGCAGATAACTAATGAGCAAAAGCTCACATAGCCCTCCACTAGGGGAATGATAAAAAAAACTGCACATTAAACAGGTACCAGTTCACACCAGAATGCAAAAAAGACACAGTATAATACCCAGTAAGTAAGTAGTCCCCTCCTTAGGTGGCTGTATATAAGTCCCCTCCTTAGGTGGCTGTATATAGGTCCCCTCCTTAGGTAGCTGTATATAGGTCCCATCCATAAGTAGCTGTATATGGGTCCCCCTCCATAAGTAGCTGTATATGGGTCCCCTACATAAGTAGCTGTATATAGGTCCCCTCTATAAGTAGTTGTATATAGGTCCCCTCCATAAGTAGCTGAATATTGGTCCCATTCATAAGTAGCTGTATATAAGTCCCATCCATAAGTGGCTGTATATATGTCCCCTCCATAAGTAGCTGTATATAAATCCTCTCCATAAGTAGCTGTATATAGGTCCTCTCTATAAGTAGTTGTATATAGGTCCTGTCCATAAGTAGCTGTACATGGGTCCCATCCATAAGTAGCTGTATATATGTCCCCTCAATTAGGAGCTGAATACAGGTCCCCTCAATACGTTGTTGTATATAGATCCCATCCATAAGTAGCTGTATATAGGTCCCCTCGATAAGTAGCTGTATATAGGTCCCCTCTATAAGTAGCTGTATATTGGTCCCATCCATAAGTACCTGTATATAGGTCCCATCCATAAGTGGCTGTATATATGTCCCCTCCATAAGTAGCTGTATATAAATCCTCTCCATAAGTAGCTGTATATAGGTCCCCTCTATAAGTAGTTGTATATAGATCCCATCCATAAATAGGTGTATATAGGTCCCCTCCATAAGTAGCTGTATATAGGTCCCCTCTATAAGTAGCTGTATATTGGTCCCATCCATAAGTACCTGTATATAGGTCCCCTCTATAAGCAGCTGTATATAGGTGCCCTCCTTAGGTAGCTGTATATAGATCCCGCCTATAAGTAGCTGTATATAGGTATCCTTCATAGTTAGTTTATAGGCCGCCAATGAAAAATTATAACAATAATAATGTCACCTAATTTCCCTTCCCCCCGCCTGGGCCCCCCTGCCCCCTGGCAACCTGAGGTGTAAAAGCCATCTGCCGTCAGCACGGGGCCGCCCCCTTCCGGCGACTCCTAGACCACACAACCTAAGCAGAGTGACTAGGGTGTGCAGCCTAGGAGAGGCAGCGGCGCGATGAAGCCACTTCATTGCGCCATTGCCCAGTTTACTGTTGCGACGTTCAGTGTTTTCAACTATATGCGTGTCCTGGGGATGCTCATATAGCTGAGCAGGCTCGCCGGTGATCCGGTCTGGACAAGGTGCGGGGCTCCAGCCTTTTTATCCGGGGCACAACCGCTGCATGCAGTAATAGTCAGTATAATGCGATGACGAAAAAAAGGGAAAAAAAGAGAGATACAAGCGCTCCCTTGTGTATTAGGTTTTAGAGGGTGGGGAAGTATTTAGCACAACAGTGTTTCCACCACCTTCTAGATTTGTGATAGGGGGGCCAACTCTCCCTAAGGATAATAAGAAATTAGCGCAGGAACTGAAGATGGCTGCAGCTGCTCCTACAAGCCTTCACTTTTTCATGTGGATCGTGGTCAATTATTGCCAAGTCAAGTGAACTCTAGTAAACCCAAAGTACAGTTAGGCTTTTTACCGGAACAGTAGTGTGAACATGTGTGGAAATACACGAAATGCGTCGTTCATGTGACAACAACTATTTGTTTTGAAGAAGGTTGCCCTCCAAATGTAACCCTTCGGTAAAGCCTAAAGGCTTCAGGTTCACTAGGTTCACTCGTTGGGCATTTTAAAAATGGTCATTATAACCTATGGGGTTGTTTGGGGACCTGTTGGCCATATGGTATGTCCACCCCTGAAGTAAACAACCTATGGTAAAGTCACATGAATACTATACTATTATATGAATTACCCAAGCCTAAAAGAGAGTAGATTTAACCCGTATCGGAAATTTGGGGTTGGGGCCCCCCGTGAGCTGTTTTTTGGGGGGCCCCCAGTGGAGTGATTCTTGGGGCCCCCCAGTGGAGATGATTCTTGGGGTCCCAGTGGAGATGTTTTTTTGGACCACCTGCAGTTGATTCTTGGGGCCCACCCGGGAGATGATTCTTGGGGCTCACCATGGAGACGTTTTTGGGCCCCCCCAGTGGGTTGATTCTTGGGCCCCCTAGTGGGGATGATTTTGGCCCACAGTGAAGTTGATTCTTGGGGGCCCCAGTGGAGAGATTCGGATCCACCAGTGGAGATGATTCTTGGACACCATGGGTTTATTTTAGGGCCCCCCAGTGGGGTTTGATTTTTTGGCCCACCAGTTTGAGTTTATTCTTGGGGTCACCCTTGCAGATGATTCTTGGACCCAGTGAAGTTGATTTTTGGGGGCCCCCCGTGGGTAGGTTGGGTTTGTATGGAAATTTGGTTGTCTGGGGCCCACCCGTGGAGCTGATTGTTGGGGCCCACCGTGGGGATTTTGGGGCCCACCGTGGAGTTGATTCTTGGGGGGTCACCAGTGGAGGGATTTTGGGGCCCCCCCAGTGGGATGATTTTTTGGGGGCCCCCAGGGAGATGTTTTTTGGCCCCCAGTGGAGTTGATTCTTTTGGGGCCCCCCCAGTGGAGATATTCTTGGACCCCCCGTGGAGGTGTTCTTGGACACACCCGTGGAGTGTTCTTAGGGCCCCCATGGAGTTGATTTTTAGGGCCCGCCAGTGGAGTTTTTCTTGGGCCCACCGTAGGTTGTTCTTGGGGGGCACCATTTCAGTGATTTTGGACCCACCAGTGAAGTTGATTCTTGGGGCCCACCAGTGGATATGATTCTTGGATCCACCAATGGAGATGATTCTTGGATCCACCAGTGGAGATGATTCTTGGGGCCCACCAGTGGAGATGATTCTTGGATCCACCAGTGGAGATGATTCTTGGACCCACCAGTGCAGATAATTCTTAGGGCCCACCAGTGGAGTTGATTCTTGGGGCCCACCATTGAAGTTGATTCTTGGGGCCCACCAGTGGAGATGATTGTTCGATCCACCAGTGGAGATGATGCTTGGATCCACCATTGTCGATGATTCTTGGAGCCCACCAGTGGAGTTGATTCTTGGGGCCCACCAGTGGAGATGATTCTTGGGGCCCACCAGTGGAGTTGATTCTTGGGGCAAACCAGTGAAGTTGATTCTTGGGGCCCACCAGTGGATATGATTCTTGGATCCACCAATGGAGATGATTCTTGGATCCACCATTGTCGATGATTCTTGGAGCCCACCAGTGGAGTTGACTCTTGGGGCCCACCAGTGTAGATGATTCTTGGGGCCCACCAGTGGAGTTGATTCTTGGGGCCTATCAGTGAAGATGATTCTTGGGGCCAGCAGTGAAGTAGATTTTTGAGGACTACCAGTGGAGTTGATTTTGGAAGCCCAACAGTAAAATTGGCCCTTTAGGGTCCATCAGTCAAGTTGATTCCTGGGGCCTATTCTACGGTTACTTTACATGTATTCACATATTGCACATGTGATTCTTGCTTCTGCCTCTTGCCTCTCTTTTTCTGCCTTTATCCCTGAAAAACAGTCCCAGGTCTGCCCAATGAGCCTGCATGCCTATAAGGGAAGGATTTTCTCCTGATCCTCTGTCTGAGCCCAACAATGGAGTCAGGTGTTCAATAAGAACTAATGTTGCTCGAATAGTGCCCTATTCAGTTTGGCACAGGTTCAAGCAAACATGAAAATATGTAGGTTTGCAAAATTTAGAAGCCAAGTTTTATGTTTAATATTATCCCTGGGCATAACTAAAGCCCTAACTCTTAGGGTTAGAGGTCTTTAAGGAGTTTTAAGCCAGCTCAACACTCCAGTTATGGCCTAATGTTTTTTCTGACTTCTGATCTGACTTCATTTCCAGTTACTTCACCACAGGCCCAACTTCATGGAAACCAGAAGTGATGTCAGACACAACATCCTGTGTTACTTTTGGTTACCATAACGTTGGGCTGATGCTAAAATAACCAAAAATGACATTAGACAAGATGTCAGACCAGACGTTATGCTATAACAGGAGCGTTGTGTCTCCAGACCTGTAGGTTAATCCTCTAAAACCTTTTTAAAGATCCTTAACCCTAAGTTAGCACTTAGTACCAACGTTTTGCCGATTTTTGCCAAAAATGTATTTGGGCCGACCCGAACCAAGTCATTCAGATACAGGTCAAATTAGAATTTGACCTAAAACTGAAGTGCAACACTAATAAAAACCTACCTTTAACCCTTCAGGGCTCAGCTCTCGCTGTAGGTGATAGAAGATGTAGCAATGTCTATCAAAGTTACCACCTGCAAATTGGCTCCTTTGGAAATTTTTGGTGGTTTTTACTTACCTATAAAATTCTCTATTTTGATAAATTCATATTAGATATTAAAAACACAACAGATCGCTTATTATATGTGTCTACACGGCATTTTATCTTACATTTGTTTTACAAAATTGTACATAAAGCCGTAAAAAAGTAAAAGTGAATTGCTCGACTCCAACATAAATAATGGCTTTGTCGGATGAACTTTTTTAGTTCCGTTGGGAGCAAAAACTAATAAATTGCAAACAGGTCTGTTCTCACAACCCAGAAAAGGTGAGGAATGCATTTCACGACTTCACCATTTACTAACATATGAAAAATATTTGTTTTAATATTATGTGTCTAATACGGCAGTGACAACTTTTTTTTTTAGCGGTATTGTTTTCCAAATCTTTTTAGTAGAATGGCATTTTGATTGCTTTTAGATTCCTTGTACCTTAGAAACCATTGAGGAGAGTAAACATGTCTTAGTCAATCATAACTCCTGGACACGTCCGAGGCCTGGTAGGATCTGTTCGTGAAAATATTATCTTGCAATTACCATAACACGTCTACAATTACATACCATAAAAGTAAAACAAAGCCCATTGTTACGTTAGATTCTTAGACAAAAACTCCACTATGAAAAATATAGTGTTGGGTCCTCACTAAAATAAGGGTCCATTGACACGGCAACGGTTTTCGGATTTGAAAACCATCTGTTAACCAACTGTCAACTCTCCTCATTGACTTTAATAGAAAATCCGAGCTGTAGTCTACACAGCTTGGATTTTCTGACGGCAAATCTGGCCGTCTGAAAAACTTTTTCGGGCAGAACATGAACAGTTCAGTGCAAAAGGGGGACGGCTGAATCCGCAAACCACGGCCAGAAACCGCCCCCTTTTATGTTCAAAAAATGAAAAAAAATGCCGGTCAGGTAATCCAACCGTTATTTTGTCAGTGCCGTGTGGATGGACTCTAACTGAACCAAGTGGGAAGTTTCTATATTCCTGTGCTATAGATCACCAAGGGCGATATATCCAAAAATTGACATTGCCCCGGCAGTTTTTAGGCGCATTTAATCAGTGTAACGTGCGCCTAAAAGTACGATCCTCTAAAAAGATCCGGTGTCAGGTATACCTTGCATAGTAAACTTAATGCACCTAAAAAGGCGCATTGCTCAATTGCGGCGCATAGCGTATCATTGGTAGTGTATGTAATGTGCCTATCGAGGCACATTACGTAACATAGGCGCATAACATACCATTACTAGTAACATACCATTACTCCTTATGGAGGCGCACTGCGTAACATTGCTAATATATGTAATGCGCCATTTTAGGTGCATTGCAATGTGTCGTTCCCGGCGTATAATGCGCCTAGTTTTGGTATATTACAGTTCATTTGCATCGAGAATATGGGGTCAAGAGCATTTTTGCCGCAAAATAGACCAAAAAAACGGCGCTTGCATTTTGGGACATGTCGCCCCAAGTCTTCCATAGATGCTCAATATCTCCAGTTACGACAAATATCAATAAAAATGTGAAGGGCTGGAAGGGGACAAAACACAGACAGAAAATTGTAACTCCAACTGTAATGTTTAGACAGGTCAAGGCTCCTTCAAATCTATAGACCAACCAGTATCAGAATTGATTGTCTGGGGCCCACCATTGAAGCTGATTCTTGGCGCCCACCAGTGAAGTTGAGTCCTGGGGCCACCAGTGGAGATGATTCTTGGGGCCCACCAGTGGAGATGATTCTTGGGGCCACCAGTGAAGCTGATTCTTGGGGCCCACCAGTGGAGTTGATTCTGGGGCCACCAGTGGAGATGATTCTTGGGGCCCACCAGTGGAGATGGTTCTTGGGGCCACCAGTGGAGATGATTCTTGGGTCCTACCAGTGGAGGTGATTTTTGGGGCCCACCAATGAAGATGATTCTTGGACCCCACCAGTGGAGATGATTATTGGGGCAAACCAGTGGAGATGATTATTGGAGCCCACCAGTGGAGATGATTCTTGGGGCCCACCAGTGGAGATGATTCTTGGGGCCACCAGGGGAGTTGATTCTTGGGGCCCACCAGTGGAGATGATTCTATATTCCTCTTCTGGAGATCCAAAATATCATCGTGTCTTCCATAGATGCTCACATATCTCCAGGAATACAAAGTACTTAGGAGGAACAAAGTATTTAATAAATAGGTCTAACCCTAAGGGTTCTTTCACACGGTGCATTTTTGGTGCATTTCTTGGTGCAAGTTAAAAAACACACCTAAAAATGCACCAAAAATGCACCGTGTGAAAGCACCTTAAGACTTACCCTATAACATTCCCTTAGTCGGGACGCTACAGTCACTAATGAGGCAGTTGGTGGATCCATTGGGTCAACTAGTCTAGGAAGTCTAGGAAGCACCCTGGTCCTCACCCTTAACCTCCATAAAGGGCTTGGTCTCCGCTGCAATAAACTCCCAGGTTGCCACACCTGACGTGGTCGCTTGCGGTGACAGTCGAGGTGCCAACAAAGTAGCGAGGGGAGAGGCAGAGACGAAACAGGTGGTCAGGGCAGGCAGCAGGCAGTCAGAAAACAAAGCCAAAAGTCAGAACCGCATAACAACAGGAAATGAGAGAAAATGCTCAGGAAAACTGGGAAAACGCACCAACAACTGGCAAAAGAGAAAGGGTGAGGTGCCCTAAAAAGGACTCAGGTCGCCCACTGGATACTAGGAAAGAAGAGCCGGTGCACATGTACCATAGGGGATGAGAATGCTGAGAGGCAGCAAAAAAGGAGAGCCAGGCAGGAGTGAGGACAGGTGAGAGAGCATTGGGCCACCGTGGGCAGAGAGGTGGGACCTGAGCCTATCCATGGTCAAGAACAGAGACCAGTGGAGCACATTGTGACAACTGCCATACAATCCAGGTTCGGAAAATGTTACTCTTATGAATAGAGAGAACCTTAAAGGGGTTTCCCATCTTGTAGTATCCTCTCTGTAGCTCACTACAAGTCAACCTCAGAGAATGGGTAGGTGGCTGCACTTACGTAGCCCTCCCTCATACATTTCTATTGAAGTTCAGAATATACTTGGTCACACTCGCTCAGGTATAGCCAGAACTCCCATAGAAATGAATGGGGAGAACTGAGCGGCCATCTCCCCGTTCTCTGAGGCCGGCTCGTAACGAAGCATGAGCTGACCTCAGAGAAGGAATTGCAAGATGGGGAAACCCCGTTCGTTGTCGTTCAAGGCTTAAGAATAATTGGTTTTTTTTTTGGGGGGGGGGGGTTCAGCAAGATTGTTCTCCAAATCCCTTTAATAGCAGAATTGCATTTCGATTGTATTT
This sequence comes from Phyllomedusa bahiana, assembly GCA_025379985.1. Classification (NCBI taxonomy): domain Eukaryota; kingdom Metazoa; phylum Chordata; class Amphibia; order Anura; family Hylidae; genus Phyllomedusa; species Phyllomedusa bahiana. The sequence goes on along the minus strand of JAODAL010046300.1, from coordinate 12,331 downwards.
TGATTGCTTTTAGATTCCTTGTAGCTTAGAAATCATTGAGGAAAGTCAACATTTCTCGGTAAATCCTAACTCCTTGACACATCTAAGTCCTGGAAGGATCTGTTCGTGAAAATACTATTTTGCAATTACCGTAACACGTCTACAATCACATACTTAGAAAGTAAAACAAAGCTTATTATTACGCCAGACTCTTAGACAAAACCTCCACTATGAAAAATATGGTGTCAGATCCTCATTACGATAACTGAACCAGGTGGGAAGTTTTTTTTCTAATGAGAACTTCCGTAGAGGCAAAGTAACTAATGATAGTCTGAAAGGAGCTTTTGTCTTCCCATATACTAATGATCACTTTTTAATTATGCAGGAAGGCCCCCATGTATGTTACTAATGATGAGCAATTAAGAGCAAGGCGTGGGTAGCTAAATGAGGTCCTGTAATAATACAAATGAGGAAACTTAAATGAGAAATGTAATAAGTTTAACGAAAGAGATTAACTATCGCCCGGTGAATATGAACTTTTGTCTGTAAAGCTCAACGTTGGGTCACAGGAGCTTAAATTGCTTATTGGCCGGGCTGGGAACGCTCGGGATCAGAGCTCCGCATTCCTAATAGTGAATTGCGCCTAATGATTGTTTTCTTACCATTTGTCATTGTTAAATTTTTGGATGTCTGGAGTTTGGACGATGTCAATGAAATATTACTGTGCCGTGAACGGCGGTGAACTATGAAAAGTAAATATCGTACTGAGGCCGATGGCAGAACTTGTGTAGAGTCTATATGGTGGTACACAGAGTCCCCTGTGGTTCTGGGCGGGCCATGGGAACTTTGTATGGTGTCATGTGGTGCTCCCTTAGGTGCCATATGTCAGTGCTTGCAGGGAAGGAAATCTCTGTAACATACTATGCAATGGGGCATGTCAAAAATATTTCAGTTCAATTTGCATTAAATCTGACAGAACTTTGTAAGGATTAGGAGAAAATTAGAGGCATATGGAGGAGCAATGCTCTTCATGATAGAAAAGCTTCCACCAACCTACCCACACAGTATCAGACTGGGGTGCTTGGAGCCCACCAGTGGAGTTGCTTATAGAGGCCCACCACTGGAGTTGATTCTTGGGCTCTACAAGTAGAGTCGATTGTTTGGGCCCATCAGTGAAGCTGCTGAATCTTGGGGCCCACCATTGGAGATATATCTTGGGGCCCACTGGTGCATCTGAATCTTGGGGTCCACCAGTGGAGTTGCTTTTCGGTGTCCACCAGTGCAGTTTAGTCTTACGACCCACCAGTGGAGATGATTCTTGAGGACCACCAGTGGAGTTGATTTTTGAGGCCATCCAGTGGAGTTGATTCTTGGGGCTCAGCAGTGGAGTGGATTCTTAAGGTCCACCAGTGGAGTTGATTCCTGGGGCCACCACTGGAGTTGATTCTGGGGGTCCACTAGTGGATTTGATTCTTAGGGCCAAGCAGTGGAGTTGATTCCTGGGGCCCACCACTGGAGTTGATTCTGGGGGCCCACCAGTGGATTTGATTCTTGGGGCCAACCAGTGGAGCTGATTCTTGGGGCCACCAGTGAAGATGATTTGTGAGGCCCACCTGTGGAGCTGATTCTTGGGGCCCACCAGTGGAGTTGATTCATGACGCCCACCACTGGGTTGATTCTTCGAGCCCACCAGTGTCGTTTATTCTTATGGCCCACCAGTGGAGTTGGTTCTTGAGGCCCACCAGTGGTGTTGATTCTTGGGGTCAATCAGTATAGTTGATTTTTGGGGTCCACCAGTGGAGTTGATTCTTGGGGTCCACCAGTGGAGTTGATTCTTGGGGTCCACCAGTGGATTTAATTCTTTGGCCCAACAGTGGAGCTGATTCTAGAGGCAAATGACTCTTGCTCTCTGCCTTTCTTTCGCTATCTTTCTTCCTGATATGCACCCCAGGCCTGCAATGCTCAGGGGCCCACCATGCTCAGGGGCCCAATATGGGCCAGTCAGAGCCTATACCTGTATTATCTTAAAAATAATTCAGAAGAAGTCAAAACCCAAACCATTCAAGTACCAAAAATATTACTCCATGTTGATATCAGAGGGTCTTATACGTTTTAGGTCTTTCCCAAGTAGACCTTAGAGACCCTCATGCTGTTGTTGTGTAATGCCTCTCTTATATGGTAGGATGTACATACCGCAATTATTTAAGTAGAACTAAAGGTGTCCATACATCTTTGTAATCTGGTGTTCGAGTGTTTTATTTGGACAACAGGCATTCCTCCCATCCTGCCCATATACACGCAATCTCAGCTCAGGCTCTTCTATTATCTCCAGACTCTGGTGGTGGCTTATCTTCCCTGAGGTTGAAAGGATCCAAAAACTCAATGTTCCTGTTCCTTTTTTTCCACTGACATTATCTGTTGGAGAAGAGTTGGGACAATCCCTTACGCTTTAGGTTTGGACAACTTTACTGTTTTTTATATGGGCACCTTAAAGGGTTTTTCCCATTTCATTGATCAGCTTTAACCAGCAAAGGTAAATAAAGATTATAACCAACTAAATTGCTGTTCTGAATTTGCTTTATTTCAGAGGTAGAGCAGTTCTTATCTCCTGCTTGTGTACACAATTTTCCTAGGTTACCGACTACCGCTCTCTGCTCTAGCAGTGTTCAGGACCACCTCACTCACTGCTGTGTCTTATCAGCAGCACAGGAGCTTGCTCATTTTTCTTACTGACAAATTTTAACATGTTAGAGGCAGTGTCGGACTGGGGGGTCTGGGGCCCACAGGGGAGCTGATCTTGGGGGGCCCACCATACTGTACATGAAAATATTACCGGCCTCTCGGACATAAATGCGCCCATTTTACCACCTAATACAGTGTGCAAAACAGAACTGTATTGTGTATTACAATGTAGTCACACATTTGTCAGTCTAACAAATCATAGACACGCGGCTAAGTAGCTCCATCCATATCCCCCTCCACCACATACAATATCCCCTCCACCCATACAATATCCCCTCCACCCACATACAATATCCCCTCCACCCACATACAATATCCCCTCCACCCACATACAATATCCCCTCCACCCCATACAATATCCCCCTCACACAGCAATCCCTCACTTCCTTGTCGCGCTCCTCACACTCTAATATAAACACACTCCACGAAATAAAGTGTAATCCTTCCGGGTCAGGTGTTCCTCACTCTTACAATCAGGACAATGTGCGCTGCCACTACCAGCCCATATAACTTACAACATATAGGACCACATCGATCAGCACAGCTCAGGTACTAATACAAACTGCCATATGGGACCACAGAGGTCAGACACCAGTCAGGTTTAACCTACAACACCGCCATATAGAAACCACATAGAGGTCAGACACCAAGCTCAGCTATAGCCTACAACACAGCCATAAGAGACCACATAGGGATCAGACACCAGCTCAGGTAAAAACTACAACACCCCAATAGAGACCACATAGAGGTCAGACACCGCTCAGTATAACCTACAACACCCCATATGGGAGACCACATAGGGGTCAGACACCAGCTCAGGTATAACCTAAAACCCACCCTATAGAGACCACATAAAAGTCAGACCCCAGCTCAGGTATAAAACAAACACCACCATATAGAGACCAATTTGAGGACAGACACCAGCTCAGGTATAACCTACAACACCACCATATAGAGACAAATAGAGGTCAGACACCAGCTCAGGTTAAACCTACAAACCACCTTTATAGAGCCCAAATAGAGGTCAGACACCAGCTCAGGTAAAATCTACAACAACCAATAAGAGACCACTAGAGGTCAGAAAACCAGCTCAGGTATTAACCTACAACACCTATATAGAGACCACATAGAGGTCAGACACCAGCTCGGGTATAACCTACAACACACCATATAGAGACCACATAGAGGTCAGACACCAGCTTCAGGTAAACCCCTTTACAACACCCCCATATAGGGGCCACATAGAGGTCAGACACCAGCTCAGGTATAACCTACAACACCACCATTAGGGGGCACATAGAGGTCAAGACACCAGCTCAGGGTCACATCACAATTACAATATAAAAAATAATCCCTGAAATGAGGGACTCACCGGAGACGTCTTGACTGAGGAGTCGTTCTCTTCTCTTGTGTCGTTCTTTTTCCCTTCTCTTCTGCATCCGTTCCACACCGCCATGATGACTTGTTCCGGCCACCACTCATCCCTGCAGAATTACACACAAATATCTTAGAACCCTCAATTTTCCAGCATCTCTTTTTCTATTCCCACCTTGTACAAACTATCCAGGGGTGGGAGAGGGGGGGTACAAGCCTAGTATCCTAAGGGGTTGGAGGGTGGGGAGGGGCCCCCGGGTTTAACTAGATAGGCCTTCTTTAGGTAGGTATGCCCCCGCTGGATAAGTTGGTAGGCACCCCCAGGTTGGTTGGGGGTTCCTACCCAAAGGGTGGGTAGGTAAAATAGCCCCGGTAGATAAGCGGGCCCCAGTTATGCAAGTTGATAGGCTACAGTTAGGTTAGTGGACCCCAGTTGGGTAGGCTGTAGGTAGGTGTTGGTGAGTCCCAATTATTTTAGGCTGTAGGTTAGGTGGTTTTTCCCCCGTAAGGTAAGCTGTAGGTAGTTAGGGTCCCCTTTATATAGGCTGAAAAGCAGTTAGGGCCCCCCTTAGGTAGTTTACAGGAAGTTAGGGTCTCCTTTAGGTACTATACAGTTAGGGGTCTCCTTTAGGTAGTATACAGGTAAGTTAGGGCCCTTCCTTTGGTAGTGTGCAGGAAGTCAGGGCCCCCCATTTAGCTCTGTGTAAGGTAGTCAGAGCCCCCTTGTTTTAGGTAGCCAGGGCCCCCTTTTTGTTGTTGGGCCACTGTAGGTAGTCAGGGCCACCTTTGTAGTAGGGCCCCCCTTTGATTGCCAGGGCCCTCCCATGTAGGTTGCAAGGAACCTCCTTGTAGTCAGGGCCCCCCCGTAGAAAGGCCCCCAGGGGCCCCCTGTAGGTAGTCAGGGCCCCCCTGTAGGTTTTAGGCCCCCGGGATCCCCCATGTAGTCAGGGCCCCCTTTATAGAGAGGGCCCCCCCATGTAGGTAGCCAGGGCCTCCCCATGTAGTTAGCCAGGGCCCCCTAGTAGTCAGGGCCCCCGATAGGTAGCCAGGGCCCCACTTGTAGCCAGGCCCACCTTGTAGCCAGGCCCCCCTTGTAGCCAGGGCCCCCTGTAGCCAGGGCCCCCCTTGTAGCCAGGACCCTTTTTGTGCCAGGACCCTTTTTGTAGTTTAGGGCCCACCTCTAGTAGTCAGGGCCCCCTTTGTAGAAGACCAGGGGCCCCCCTAGTAGTCAGGGCCCCCCTAGTAGCCAGGCCCCCACTAGTAGCCAGGCCCCCCCTAGTAGCCAGGACCCCCCTTGTAGTCAGGGCCCCCTATAGGTCGCCAGGGCCCCCCTGTTGTCCGGGCCCCCTGTGTAGAGAGGGGCCCCCAGTAGGTAGCCAGGGCCCCCATGTAGGTTAGCCAGGGCCCCCCCTTTTAGTCAGGGGCCCCTATAGGTAGCCAGGGCCCCTCTTGTAGCCAGGCCCCCCCTTGTAAACCAGGGCCCCCTTTTTTAGCCAGGGCCCCCCTAAGAGGGTAGGCCAGGGGGCCCCCCTTTTGATCAGGGTCAAGTCAGGCCCCCCTCATAGTAGGGGCCCACAGGACCCCCCTGTAGCCAGGGGCCCCCTAGTAGCCAGGACCCCTTTGTAGCCAGGGCCCCTTTGTAGACTGGGCCCCCTTGTAGTCAGGGGGCCCCTTGTAGTCAGGGCCCCCCTTGTAGTCAGGGCCCCCCTTTGTAGCCAGGGCCCCCTTTTGTAGCCAGGCCCCTTTTGTAGCCAGGCCCCCCTTTTGTAGCCAGGCCCCCCTCTAGTAGTCAGGGCCCCCTTTTGTAGCCAGGGCCTCCCACCCCCGTAGGTAGCAAGGGCCCCCCTTGTAGCCCGGGCCCCTGTAGTAGCCAGCCCCCTTTTTGTAGTACAGGGCCCCCTTTGGTAGTGGGGCCCCCTGTTGGTAGCCAGGGCCCCCCATGTAGTTAGCCAGGGCCCCCCTTGTAGTCAGGGCCCCCTATAGGTAGCCAGGGCTCCCTATAGGTAGCCAGGGTTCCCTCTTGTAGCCAGGCCCCCTAGTGTCAGGGCCCCCTTGTAGCCAGGCCCCCCTAGTAGTCAGGGCCCCTTTTTTGTAGGGCCCCTTTCGGGCCCCCTTAGTAGCCAAAGGGCCCTTTTTGTAGCCCGGACCCCTTTTTTTAGCCAGGCCCCCCTTTTGTAGCCAGGCCCCCCTTGTAGCCCGACCCCTTTGGTAGCCCGGGCCCCCCCCTAGTAGTCAGGGCCCCCCTCTAGTAGTCAGGGCCCCCCTTGTAGCCAGGACACCCCTAGTAGTCAGGGCCCCCCTTGTAGCCAGGGCCCCCCTAGTGTCAGGGCCCCCTAGTAGTCAGGGCCCCCTAGTAGTCAGGGCCCCATTTTTGTAGCCAGGGGGCCACCCCCTTTTTTTAGCCAGGGCCCCCTTTTGTAGCCAGGGCCCCCTTGTAGCCATGGCCCCCCTAGTAGTCAGGGCCCCTGTGGATAGTTTAAAAAAAATAAAACAACAAACAGCCACTTCCTGGCTCGGGCTCCTGGTCCGAACTGCCGCTGGCTCCGTACTGGCGCCCTGCATTGGCGGCGCGGTGAAGTGACGTCACCGCGCCCCTACGTCAGCCGTAGGGGCCCGCGCCCGGCAGGCTGAAGGCTAGCGTCTTCAGCCTGCCGGGGAGATCAGCGGAGCGCAGCGCTAGTGGGGCTGTGCACCGCTGACACCGCGCAGCCCCGGGAGTCGGGGACATTAGTCCCCAGCTACCGGGCCGGTCCATGAGCGCTCGGGACGCAGGTCCCCCCGGGGGTTCCCGTGACCGGATGCGCGGCCGGGCCCCGGGGAGCGACGGCACTGCCTCCGGGGCCACAGGGCTCGGGGGGGCCCACCGGGGGTTTCCCCGGTTCCCGGCGGCCCAGTCCGAGCCTGGTTAGAGGCCTGTAGCCTTGTGCCCTGCTGTTAAAACCACTCCACGACCAATGTCCTGGTAACAGGCTCAGCTAGGAATAGCAGAGCTAAAATGTTGGTCACTACTCTGGAACTGCCCACAGCCTGGACAGGAAAAGGCAGCATGATACAATAGAACCGTACACAGCCTGAACAGGAAGTGGGGGCCTAAAGCTATAGGACCGTCCACAGCCTGAACAGGAAGTGGAAGCCTGAAGCTGTAGAACCTCCAATAGCCTGAACAAGAAGTGAGAGCCTGAAGCGTACAACCACCCACAGCCTGACCAGCAAGTAAGAGCCTGAAGCTATAGAGCCTCCCACAGCCTGAACGGGCAGCGGGAGTCTGAAGTTGTAGAACCACCCACAGCCTCATCAGGAAGTAGGAGCCTTAAGCTATAGAGCCACCCACAGACTGAACAGGAAGTAATATTCTGAAGCTGAAGAATCGCCCACAGTCTGAATAAGAACTGGGATCCTGAAACTGTTAAACTTCCCACAACCTAAACAGGAAGTAGGAGTCTAAAGCTGTTCAACCGCTAACAGCCTGAACAGGAACTGGGAGCCTGGAGCTGTAGAACCACCCACAACCTGAAGAGGAAGTGCGAGCCTGGAGCTGTAGAACCAACCACAACCGGTAAATGAAGTGCGAGCCTGGAGCTGTAGAACCACCCAAAACCTTAAGAGGATGTGCGAGACTGGAGCTGTAGAACCACCCACAACCTGAAGAGGAAGTGCGAGCCTGGAGCTGTAGAACCACCCACAACCTGAAGAGGAAGTGCGAGCCTGGAGCTGTAGAACCACCCACAACCTGAAGAGGAAGTGCGAGCCTGAACCTGGCTGTGAAGAGCAGGCTCTGTGAAACAGCCATATGGGAATATAATTTATATATAGAAACAAATGACACCAGCGCTAACTCTTCTATAAGTCTCCCAACTAAATGTAGCAACTTTCCAGAAAATAAAATAGCTCAACAATCACTGTTGATTGAAGCAATGGTGAACCCCTGATCCAGTGGTTAGCCCAAACAATCAGTTCTTCTACCCAAATTTCAACCCCGTATCTCAAACCTAAAGGTCATTTTTAAAAATACACAAAAAAAGCAACAAAAATTTTACAAGAACTCTTGAACGTCCCAAAAAAAAGTCTTTTTCAGAAAGCTTCTCTTATATTGGGTTTTGTGTTTTTATACTTTTTTTAATGGAATAAAAATTTATGCAAAATGGAAGAGGGGGGAAAAGGGTTTGAAAAAGGGGAAATTGTACAAAGAAAAAAATGGTAAAGTTTACCATTTACTGAAAGGCTTACCCCCACTACCCATTTATAGGAGCTTAAAAAGGGACTTTTCCAAAAATTATAGATGCGGGCCCGTTTATTTTTATCCAGTTTTGGCCCCACCCTCCCCCAGTAAGCATTTAAACCCCCTGTGTTTTCTGTGTAACCATGACCCCCTTTGTGCTTTACTGTGCAAAAACCACTGGCCCCTGCGCTTACTGTGCTAACCACTGACCCCCTTGCGCTTTTTACTGTGCTAACCCCCCTTGACCCCAGCCCCAACTGTGCAAACCACTGAGCCCCTGTCTTTTATGTGCAAACCACTGAGCCCTGCGCTATACTTTTGCAACCACTACCCCTGCGCTTTTTCTGTCCCAAACCCACTGAGCCCCTGTGTTTTTACTGTGTTTAACCAGGGGGCCCCCTGCGCTATACTGTGCTAACCATGACCCCCAGCCCCTATTACTGTGTTTAACCCACTAAAGCCCCTGTGCTATACTTTTGCTAACCCGGGAGCCCTTTGCGCTTTTACTGGGGAAACCCCACGGCCCCCCTGCACTATATTTTGTGCAAAACACTAAACCCCTTTGGGGCCTATACTGTGCTAACCACTGAGCCCCTGCGCTATACTGTGCTAACCACTGAGCCCCTGCCCCCCTAAAACTGGGGCTAACCAGGGACCCCCTGTGCTTTTCTGTGCAACCCACTGACCCCGGGCGCTTTCCTTTTGCAAACCCCATGACCCCCTGCGCTTTTACGGGTGCTAACCACTGAGCCCTCGTTTAAAACTGTGTTTTAAAAAACGGCCCCCCTGTGTTTCGTGCAAACCACTGAAGCCCCGGGGAATTTTTTACTTTTGCCCCCCAAATGAGCCCCTTTTGCTAAAACTGTGCAAACCCAACTAACCCCCAGGCTTATATTGGGCTAAACCAAATGGGGCCCCTGTGTTTACTGTGCTAACCATGAGCCCCTGCGCTTTTCCTGGGCAAAACCATTTGACCCCCTCGTGCTTACTGTGCAACCCACTGAGCCCCTGCGCTATACTTGGCAAACCACTGACCCCAGCGTTATACTGTGCATACCACTGGGGCCCAGCGCTATACTGTGTTTAACCACTGGCCCTGCGTTTACTGTGTAACCACTGAGCCCCTGCGCTATACGGGAAACCCAAACCTGAGCCCCTTTTTGCTTTACTGTGTAACCACTGAGCCCGGCGCTTATTGTCAAAACCACTGACCCCCCTGTGCTATTTTTGTCCCTAACCACTGAGCCCCGCGCTAAAACGGGGCAAAACCACTGGGGCCCCTGCGCTTTAAACCGTGCTAACCACTGAGCCCCTGCGCTTTACTGTTGTTTTAACCCAAAGCCTTCGGGTTCACATTGTGAACCCCGCTTTACTTAAAACAAAAAATATTCCCTTTTTTCCCAATTTTTCATGTACTTTTTAAAAAAACAATTTCGTTCTTCATGGGAGAAAAAATCTGGGGCCCAAAATCCATGACATTTTAACACAAATGCCCAGTTTTTTAAAGGGGGTTCCCAAAAACCCCAAAAATTTCTAAGCCTTTAACTATCAAAAAACCCCAAACAACAAATTCCCTTCCTGCGGGGGGAGGGGCTGTGTTTCTCCGTTTTTTCCTCTAGGGGAAATTTCCCCATACAGGGGAGGGGGCCTTGTGTTTTCCATTCTGTTCTATAGGGGTTCCCCCAGTAAAAGGGGGAGGGGCTGGGGTTCCCCATTCTGTTTATGGGGGGTTCCGGGTACGGGGGGGCGTTTGTGTTCTCCTTTTTTGTTCTAAGGATTTCCCGTACGGGGGGACCCACTGTGTTCCCCCTTCTTTTCTATGGGGGTTTCCCAGGACGGGGGGGCATTGTGTTCTCCATTCTGTTCTAGGGGGATTTCCCATTTCAGGGGAGCACTTTTGTTTCTCCATTCTGTTCTTTGGGAGTTCCCAGAAAGGGGGAAATTGTTTTTCCCCTTTTCTGTTCTATGGGAGTTTCCGGTACAGGGGGCAGGGTGTTTTCCATTCTGTTCTAGGGGTTTTTTCCCGGTTACGGGACTAGAGTTTGTTTTCTCCATTTTCCTCTTTGGGAGTTCCCAGTACAGGGGGCACTGGTTCTCTATTCTGTTTTTTATGGAATTTCCCCAAGTACAGGGGAGCACTGTGTTTCCCATTCTGTTCTAGGGGAAATTTCCCCCCAGTACAGGGGAGCCCCTGTTTTCCCCCATTCTGTTTAGGGGGTTTTCCCCCCCCAAAAACGGGGAGCACTGTGTTCCCCATTTGTTTTTGGGAGTTCCCAGTACGGGGGAAAGGCGGGTTACCCTTTCCCCTTTTTGGGATTTCCCCTTTTACAGGGGACCCTTTTGTGTTCTCCATTTCCTTTATGGGACTTCCCTTTCAGGGGGACCCTGTGTTCTCGTTTTTCTGTTCTATGGGAGTTCCCATTACAGGGGAGGCGGGGTTTTTTCTCCATTTTTTTTTCTTTTTGGGAAAGTTCCCCCCGGGGGTTAACAGGGGAGCACTGTTTTTCCCCATTTGTTTAGGGGGGATTTCCCCAGTACAGGGGAGCACAGTTTTTCCCCATTTTCCCCCTTGGGATTTCCCCAGGGGCGGGGAAAGTGGTTTTCCCCCTTTTGTTCTTTGGGGAAATTTCCCCGAAAAGGGGAAGGGGGTTTTGTCCCCCTTTCCTGTTTTATGGGGGGTTCCCCAGCCCGGGTTCCCCGGTGCCCCGTACTTGGCCCACCGGGGGGTTCCTTGGTACTCTTGTGGGGACCCACCTAAAAAACCCCCAAAAAGGGGATTTTACAAAATTTTTGATCCCAAAATTCCCCCGGGGGCACTTCAGAGCATACATCCCAAAACTCCCCCTTTTTTTGGGCGGGGGGGTCCCGCTATTTGGGGTCCCCTCCCGCCCTCCCGGGGGAGTTGGCATTCCTCCCGTCCGCTGCCTGCAGGCGGCGGGGTCCTTTAAATTACCGCGGCGCAAGAGTAGCGCTGGTGCGCTACTCTTGCGCCGCCGGACCGCTCCTACAGGCGGGTGAAGCGACCACTGCGCCTGCTTCACCCGCCCGGAGTCTCGCTGTGCGGGGAGGAGGCAGGAGGGATCGCTCCCTCCTCCCTCCCCCTGTATGTACGGCGCCGGTGTGTGCGCCGCACATACAGGTCGCGGCAGGGGAAGTGACCGCGAGGCTGCAGGGGAGTGACGCGCGGCTGCTCTCACTTCCCCCTGCGCCGCTGAAGAGATCGGGCAGGAGCTGGCCGCGCTGCAGGAGCCTGGTAAGGTAAGTAGATTTATTATTTTATTTTTATTAGCTTTAGGGGGCTCTACCATGGCTAACAGAGAGGGCAACTACCTGGCAACAAAGGGGGCACTACCTGGCAACAAGGGGCACTAAACCCGGCAACAAAGGGGGCACTACCTGGCAACAAAGGGGGCAAATACCTGGCAACAAAGGGGGCACTACCTGGCTAACAAAGGGGGCAACTACCTGGCAACAAAGGGGGCACTACCTGGCAACAGATGGGGCCTCTACCTGGCAACAAAGTGGGCACTACCTGGCTAACAGATGGGGCACTACCTGGCTAACAGATGGGGGCACTACCTGGCAACAGACGGGGCACTACCTGGCTAACAGATGGGGGCACTACCTGGCTAACAGATGGGACATCTACCTGGCAACAGAGGGGACATCTACCTGGCTAACAATGGGGCATCTAAACCCGGCTAACAATGGGGGCACTACCTGGCTAACAGATGGGGGCACTACCTGGCTAACAGACTGGGGCACTACCTGGCTACAGAAGGGGACATCTACCTGGGTAACAGAGGGGCATCTACCTGGCTAACAGTATGGGGGCACTACCTGGGTAAACGAAGGGGGCACTACCTGGCTAACCATGCATTGGGGGTACTACCTGGCTACAGATGGGGACATCTACCTGGCAACAATGGGGGCACTAACCTGGCAACAATGGGGCATACTGGTAACAGATGGGGCATACCTGGCAAAAAGATGGGGGGGCCCCTACCCCTTGGGGGG